>NW_025573722.1:0-11311 GCF_020424385.1 Procambarus clarkii
TTTTCAAAATATCCCAAATATCCCAATTTCGAGGCCTGAGCCATATTTTGGAGCCAAATTCTGGCTCTCTGCACGTATTCGCAGTTTGAAATTACGACTTTTTATACCCAACATATGCCAAGTACTGAAAGCGGCGTTTAGTCACATTTTGTCCAAACCTCCCTGCAGTTTTCAAAATATCCCAAACATCCCAATTTCGAGGCCTGAGCCATATTTTGGAGCCAAATTCTGGCTCTCTGCACGTATTCGCAGTTTGAAATTACGACTTTTTATACCCAACATATGCCAAGTACTGAAAGCGGCGTTTGGTCACATTTGTCCCAAACCTCCCTGCAGTTTTCAAAATATCCCAAACATCCCAATTTCGAGGCCTGAGCCATATTTTGGAGCCAAATTCTGGCTCTCTGCACGTATTCGCAGTTTGAAATTACGACTTTTTATACCCAACATATGCCAAGTACTGAAAGCGGCAGTGAGTCACATTTTGCACAAACTCCCCTGCAGTTTTCAAAATATCCCAAACATCCCAATTTCGAGGCCTGAGCCATATTTTGGAGCCAAATTCTGGCTCTCTGCACGTATTCGCAGTTTGAAATTACGACTTTTTATACCCAACATATGCCAAGTACTGAAAGCGGCAGTGAGTCACATTTTGCACAAACTCCCCTGCAGTTTTCAAAATATCCCAAATATCCCAATTTCGAGGCCTGAGCCATATTTTGGAGCCAAATTCTGGCTCTCTGCACGTATTCGCAGTTTGAAATTACGACTTTTTATACCCAACATATGCCAAGTACTGAAAGCGGCGTTTGAGTCACATTTGTCCCAAACTCCCTGCAGTTTTCAAAATATCCCAAACATCCCAATTTCGAGGCCTGAGCCATATTTTGGAGCCAAATTCTGGCTCTCTGCACGTATTCGCAGTTTGAAATTACGACTTTTTATACCCAACATATGCCAAGTACTGAAAGCGGCAGTGAGTCACATTTTGCCCAAACTCCCCTGCAGTTTTCAAAATATCCCAAACATCCCAATTTCGAGGCCTGAGCCATATTTTGGAGCCAAATTCTGGCTCTCTGCACGTATTCGCAGTTTGAAATTACGACTTTTTATACCCAACATATGCCAAGTACTGAAAGCGGCAGTGAGTCACATTTTGCCAAACCTCCCTGCAGTTTTCAAAATATCCCAAATATCCCAATTTCGAGGCCTGAGCCATATTTTGGAGCCAAATTCTGGCTCTCTGCACGTATTCGCAGTTTGAAATTACGACTTTTTATACCCAACATATGCCAAGTACTGAAAGCGGCAGTGAGTCACATTTTGCCCAAACTCCCTGCAGTTTTCAAAATATCCCAAATATCCCAATTTCGAGGCCTGAGCCATATTTTGGAGCCAAATTCTGGCTCTCTGCACGTATTCGCAGTTTGAAATTACGACTTTTTATACCCAACATATGCCAAGTACTGAAAGCGGCGTTGAGTCACATTTGTCCCAAACCTCCCTGCAGTTTTCAAAATATCCCAAACATCCCAATTTCGAGGCCTGAGCCATATTTTGGAGCCAAATTCTGGCTCTCTGCACGTATTCGCAGTTTGAAATTACGACTTTTTATACCCAACATATGCCAAGTACTGAAAGCGGCGTTGAGTCACATTTGTCCCAAACCTCCCTGCAGTTTTCAAAATATCCCAAACATCCCAATTTCGAGGCCTGAGCCATATTTTGGAGCCAAATTCTGGCTCTCTGCACGTATTCGCAGTTTGAAATTACGACTTTTTATACCCAACATATGCCAAGTACTGAAAGCGGCAGTGAGTCACATTTTGCACAAACTCCCCTGCAGTTTTCAAAATATCCCAAACATCCCAATTTCGAGGCCTGAGCCATATTTTGGAGCCAAATTCTGGCTCTCTGCACGTATTCGCAGTTTGAAATTACGACTTTTTATACCCAACATATGCCAAGTACTGAAAGCGGCGTTGAGTCACATTTGTCCCAAACCTCCCTGCAGTTTTCAAAATATCCCAAATATCCCAATTTCGAGGCCTGAGCCATATTTTGGAGCCAAATTCTGGCTCTCTGCACGTATTCGCAGTTTGAAATTACGACTTTTTATACCCAACATATGCCAAGTACTGAAAGCGGCAGTGAGTCACATTTTGCACAAACTTCCCTGCAGTTTTCAAAATATCCCAAATATCCCAATTTCGAGGCCTGAGCCATATTTTGGAGCCAAATTCTGGCTCTCTGCACGTATTCGCAGTTTGAAATTACGACTTTTTATACCCAACATATGCCAAGTACTGAAAGCGGCAGTGAGTCACATTTTGCACAAACTCCCTGCAGTTTTCAAAATATCCCAAACATCCCAATTTCGAGGCCTGAGCCATATTTTGGAGCCAAATTCTGGCTCTCTGCACGTATTCGCAGTTTGAAATTACGACTTTTTTATATCCAACTTGTGCAAAGGACTGAAAGCGGCGTTTGGTCACATTTGTCCCAAACCTCCCTGCAGTTTTCAAAATATTCCAAATAACCCAAATAACTGAGCCATATTTTGGAGCCTAATTCTGGCTCTCTGCACGTATTCGCAGGTTGAAATTACGACTTTCTATACCCAACATATGCCAAGTACTGAAAGCGGCAGTGAGTCACATTTTGCACAAACTTCCCTGCAGTTTTCAAAATATCCCAAATATCCCAATTTCGAGGCCTGAGCCATATTTTGGAGCCAAATTCTGGCTCTCTGCACGTATTCGCAGTTTGAAATTACGACTTTTTATACCCAACATATGCCAAGTACTGAAAGCGGCGTTTAGTCACATTTGTCACAAACTCCCTGCAGTTTTCAAAATATCCCAAACATCCCAATTTCGAGGCCTGAGCCATATTTTGGAGCCAAATTCTGGCTCTCTGCACGTATTCGCAGTTTGAAATTACGACTTTTTATACCCAACATATGCCAAGTACTGAAAGCGGCGTTTGGTCACATTTGTCCCAAACCTCCCTGCAGTTTTCAAAATATCCCAAACATCCCAATTTCGAGGCCTGAGCCATATTTTGGAGCCAAATTCTGGCTCTCTGCACGTATTCGCAGTTTGAAATTACGACTTTTTATACCCAACATATGCCAAGTACTGAAAGCGGCAGTGAGTCACATTTTGCACAAACTCCCCTGCAGTTTTCAAAATATCCCAAACATCCCAATTTCGAGGCCTGAGCCATATTTTGGAGCCAAATTCTGGCTCTCTGCACGTATTCGCAGTTTGAAATTACGACTTTTTATACCCAACATATGCCAAGTACTGAAAGCGGCAGTGAGTCACATTTTGCACAAACTCCCCTGCAGTTTTCAAAATATCCCAAATATCCCAATTTCGAGGCCTGAGCCATATTTTGGAGCCAAATTCTGGCTCTCTGCACGTATTCGCAGTTTGAAATTACGACTTTTTATACCCAACATATGCCAAGTACTGAAAGCGGCGTTTGGTCACATTTGTCCCAAACTCCCTGCAGTTTTCAAAATATCCCAAATATCCCAATTTCGAGGCCTGAGCCATATTTTGGAGCCAAATTCTGGCTCTCTGCACGTATTCGCAGTTTGAAATTACGACTTTTTATACCCAACATATGCCAAGTACTGAAAGCGGCAGTGAGTCACATTTTGCACAAACTTCCCTGCAGTTTTCAAAATATCCCAAATATCCCAATTTCGAGGCCTGAGCCATATTTTGGAGCCAAATTCTGGCTCTCTGCACGTATTCGCAGTTTGAAATTACGACTTTTTATACCCAACATATGCCAAGTACTGAAAGCGGCGTTTGGTCACATTTGTCCCAAACCTCCCTGCAGTTTTCAAAATATCCCAAATATCCCAATTTCGAGGCCTGAGCCATATTTTGGAGCCAAATTCTGGCTCTCTGCACGTATTCGCAGTTTGAAATTACGACTTTCTATACCCAACATATGCCAAGTACTGAAAGCGGCAGTGAGTCACATTTTGCACAAACTTCCCTGCAGTTTTCAAAATATCCCAAATATCCCAACTTCGAGGCCTAAGCCATATTTTGGAGCCAAATTCTGGCTCTCTGCACGTATTCGCAGTTTGAAGATACGACTTTTTATACCCAACATATGCCAAGTACTGAAAGCGGCGTTTAGTCACATTTGTCCCAAACCTCCCTGAAGTTTTCAAAATATCCCAAACATCCCAATTTCGAGGCCTGAGCCATATTTTGGAGCCAAAATCTGGCTCTCTGCACGTATTCGCAGTTTGATATTACGACTATTTATACCCAACATATGCCAAGTACTGAAAGCGGCGTTTGGTCACATTTGTCCCAAACCTCCCTGCAGTTTTCAAAATATCCCAAACATCCCAATTTCGAGGCCTAAGCCATATTTTGGAGCCAAATTCTGGCTCTCTGCACGTATTCGCAGTTTGAAATTACGACTTTTTATACCCAACATATGCCAAGTACTGAAAGCGGCAGTGAGTCACATTTTGCACAAACTCCCCTGCAGTTTTCAAAATATCCCAAACATACCCATTTCGAGGCCTGAGCCATATTTTCGAGCCAAATTCTGACTATGAAAGTATTCGCAGTTTGAAATTACGCCTTTTTATACCCAACATATGCCAAGTCCTTAAGCGGCAGTGAGTCACATTTTGCACAGACTCCCCTGCAGTTTTTGAAATTTCCCAAATATCCCAATTTCGAGGCCTGAGCCATGATTTGGAGCCAAATTCTGGCTCTCTGCACGTATTCTCAGTTTGAAATTACGACTTTTTATACACAACATATGCCATGTACTGAAAGCAGCGTTTGGTCACATTTGTCCCAAACACCCTGCAGTTTTAAAAATATTCCAAACATCCTAATTTCGTTGCCAGGGCCATATTTTGGAACCAAATTTTGCCTCTCTGCACGTATTCGCAGTTTGAAATTACGACTTTTTATACACAACATATGCCAAGTACTGAAAGCGGCGTTGGTCACATTTGTCCCAAACTCCCTGCAGTTTTCAAAATATCCCAAATATCCCAATTTCGAGGCCTGAGCCATATTTTGGAGCCAAATTCTGGCTCTCTGCACGTATTCGCAGTTTGAAATTACGACTTTTTATACCCAACATATGCCAAGTACTGAAAGCGGCAGTTGGTCACATTTGTCCCAAACTTCCCTGCAGTTTTCAAAATATCCCAAATATCCCAATTTCGAGGCCTGAGCCATATTTTGGAGCCAAATTCTGGCTCTCTGCACGTATTCGCAGTTTGAAATTACGACTTTTTATACCCAACATATGCCAAGTACTGAAAGCGGCGTTTAGTCACATTTGTCCCAAACCTCCCTGCAGTTTTCAAAATATCCCAAACATCCCAATTTCGAGGCCATATTTTGGAGCCAAATTCTGGCTCTCTGCACGTATTCGCAGTTTGAAATTACGACTTTTTATACCCAACATATGCCAAGTACTGAAAGCGGCGTTTGGTCACATTTGTCCCAAACCCCCCTGCAGTTTTCAAAATATCCCAAACATCCCAATTTCGAGGCCTGAGCCATATTTTGGAGCCAAATTCTGGCTCTCTGCACGTATTCGCAGTTTGAAATTACGACTTTTTATACCCAACAAATGCCAAGTACTGAAAGCGGCAGTTAGTCACATTTTGCACAAACTCCCCTGCAGTTTTCAAAATATCTCAAATATCCCAATTTCGAGGCCTAAGCCATATTTTGGAGCCAAATTCTGGCTCTCTGCACGTATTCGCAGTTTGAAATTACGACTTTTTATACCCAACATATGCCAAGTACTGAAAGCGGCAGTGAGTCACATTTTGCACAAACTCCCCTGCAGTTTTCAAAATATCCCAAACATACCAATTTCGAGGCCTGAGCCATATTTTGGAGCCAAATTCTGGCTCTATGCACGTATTCGCAGTTTGAAATTACGACTTTTTATACCCAACATATGCCAAGTCCTGAAAGCGGCAGTGAGTCACATTTTGCACAAACTCCCCTGCAGTTTTCTAAATATCCCAAATATCCCAATTTCGAGGCCTGAGCCATATTTTGGAGCCAAATTCTGGCTCTCTGCACGTATTCGCAGTTTGAAATTACGACTTTTTATACCCAACATATGCCAAGTACTGAAAGCGGCGTTTGGTCACATTTGTCCCAAACTCCCTGCAGTTTTCAAAATATCCCAAATATCCCAATTTCGAGGCCTGAGCCATATTTTGGAGCCATGTTCTGGCTCTCTGCACGTATTCGCAGTTTGAAATTACGATTTTTTATACCTAACATATGCCAAGTACTGAAAGCGGCAGTGAGTCACATTTTGCACAAACTCCCCTGCAGTTTTCAAAATATCCCAAATATCCCAATTTCGAGGCCTGAGCCATATTTTGGAGCCAAATTCTGGCTCTCTGCACGTATTCGCAGTTTGAAATTACGACTTTTTATACCCAACATATGCCAAGTACTGAAAGCGGCGTTTGGTCACATTTGTCCCAAACCTCCCTGCAGTTTTCAAAATATCCCAAATATCCCAATTTCGAGGCCTGAGCCATATTTTGGAGCCAAATTCTGGCTCTCTGCACGTATTCGCAGTTTGAAATTACGACTTTATATACCCAACATATGCCAAGTACTGAAAGCGGCAGTGAGTCACATTTTGCACAAACTTCCCTGCAGTTTTCAAAATATCCCAAATATCCCAACTTCGAGGCCTAAGCCATATTTTGGAGCCAAATTCTGGCTCTCTGCACGTATTCGCAGTTTGAAATTACGACTTTTTATACCCAACATATGCCAAGTACTGAAAGCGGCGTTTAGTCACATTTGTCCCAAACCTCCCTGAAGTTTTCAAAATATCCCAAACATCCCAATTTCGAGGCCTGAGCCATATTTTGGAGCCAAATTCTGGCTCTCTGCACGTATTCGCAGTTTGATATTACGACTATTTATACCCAACATATGCCAAGTACTGAAAGCGGCGTTTGGTCACATTTGTCCCAAACCTCCCTGCAGTTTTCAAAATATCCCAAACATCCCAATTTCGAGGCCTGAGCCATATTTTGGAGCCAAATTCTGGCTCTCTGCACGTATTCGCAGTTTGAAATTACGACTTTTTATACCCAACATATGCCAAGTACTGAAAGCGGCAGTGAGTCACATTTTGCACAAACTCCCCTGCAGTTTTCAAAATATCCCAAACATACCCATTTCGAGGCCTGAGCCATATTTTCGAGCCAAATTCTGACTCTATGAACGTATTCGCAGTTTGAAATTACGACTTTTTATACCCAACATATGCCAAGTCCTGAAAGCGGCAGTGAGTCACATTTTGCACAAACTCCCCTGCAGTTTTTGAAATTTCCCAAATATCCCAATTTCGAGGCCTGAGCCATGATTTGGAGCCAAATTCTGGCTCTCTGCACGTATTCTCAGTTTGAAATTACGACTTTTTATACACAACATATGCCATGTACTGAAAGCAGCGTTTGGTCACATTTGTCCCAAACACCCTGCAGTTTTAAAAATATTCCAAACATCCTAATTTCGTGGCCAGAGCCATATTTTGGAACCAAATTTTGCCTCTCTGCACGTATTCGCAGTTTGAAATTACGACTTTTTATACACAACATATGCCATGTACTGAAAGCGGCGTTTGGTCACATTTGTCCCAAACACCCTGCAGTTTTTGAAATATCCCAAATATCCCAATTTCGAGGCCTGAGCCATATTTTGGAGCCAAATTCTGGCTCTCTGCACGTATTCGCAGTTTGAAATTACGACTTTTTATACTCAACATATGCCATGTACTGAAAGCGGCGTTTGGTCACATTTTGCACAAACTTCCCTGCAGTTTTCAAAATATCCCAAATATCCCAACTTCGAGGCCTAAGCCATATTTTGGAGCCAAATTCTGGCTTTCTGCACGTATTCGCAGTTTGAAGGTACGACTTTTTATACCCAACATATGCCAAGTACTGAAAGCGGCGTTTAGTCACATTTGTCCCAAACCTCCCTGAAGTTTTCAAAATATCCCAAACATCCCAATTTCGAGGCCTGAGCCATATTTTGGCTCTCTGCACGTATTCGCAGTTTGAAATTACGACTTTTTTATACCCAATGTATGCCAAGTACTGAAAGCGGCGTTTGGTCACATTTGTCTCAATCCCCCTTGCAGTTTTCAAAATATCCCAAACATTCCAATTTCGAGGCCTGAGCCATATTTTGGAGCCAAATTCTGGCTCTCTGCACGTATTCGCAGTTTGAAATTACGATTTTTTATATCCAACATATGCCAAGTACTGAAAGCGGCAGTGGGACACATTTTGCACAAACTCCCCTGCAGTTTTCAAAATATCCCAAATATCCCAATTTCGAGGCCTAATCCATATTTTGGACCCAAATTCTGGCTCTCTGCACGTATTCGCAGTTTGAAATTACGACTTTTTATACCCAACATATGCCAAGTCCTGAAAGCGGCAGTGAGTCACATTTTGCTCAAACTCCCCTGCAGTTTTCAAAATATCCCAAACATACCAATCTCGAGGCCTGAGCCATATTTTGGAGCCAATTTCTGGCTCTATGCACGTATTCGCAGTTTGAAATTACGACTTTTTATACCCAACATATGCCAAGTCCTAAAAGCGGTAGTGAGTCACATTTTGCACAAACTCCCCTGCAGTTTTGAAATATCCCAAATATCCAAATTTCGAGGCCTGAGCCATATTTTGGAGCCAAATTCTGGCTCTCTGCACGTATTCGCAGTTTGAAATTACGACTTTTTATACACAACATATGCCATGTACTGAAAGCGGCGTTTGGTCACATTTGTCCCAAACACCCTGCAGTTTTTTAAATATCCCAAATATCCCAATTTCGAGGCCTGAGCCATATTTTGGAGCCAAATTCTGGCTCTCTGCACGTATTCGCAGTTTGAAATTACGACTTTATATACCCAACATATGCCAAGTACTGAAAGCGGCAGTGAGTCACATTTTGCACAAACTTCCCTGCAGTTTTCAAAATATCCCAAATATCCCAACATCGAGGCCTAAGCCATATTTTGGAGCCAAATTCTGGCTCTCTGCACGTATTCGCAGTTTGATATTACGACTATTTATACCCAACATATGCCAAGTACTGAAAGCGGCGTTTGGTCACATTTGTCCCAAACCTCCCTGCAGTTTTCAAAATATCCCAAATATCCCAATTTCGAGGCCTGAGCCATATTTTGGAGCCAAATTCTGGCTCTCTGCACGTATTCGCAGTTTGAAATTACGACTTTCTATACCCAACATATGCCAAGTACTGAAAGCGGCAGTGAGTCACATTTTGCACAAACTTCCCTGCAGTTTTCAAAATATCCCAAATATCCCAACTTCGAGGCCTAAGCCATATTTTGGAGCCAAATTCTGGCTCTCTGCACGTATTCGCAGTTTGAAGATACGACTTTTTATACCCAACATATGCCAAGTACTGAAAGCGGCGTTTAGTCACATTTGTCCCAAACCTCCCTGAAGTTTTCAAAATATCCCAAACATCCCAATTTCGAGGCCTGAGCCATATTTTGGCTCTCTGCACGTATTCGCAGTTTGATATTACGACTATTTATACCCAACATATGCCAAGTACTGAAAGCGGCGTTTGGTCACATTTGTCCCAAACCTCCCTGCAGTTTTCAAAATATCCCAAACATCCCAATTTCGAGGCCTAAGCCATATTTTGGAGCCAAATTCTGGCTCTCTGCACGTATTCGCAGTTTGAAATTACGACTTTTTATACCCAACATATGCCAAGTACTGAAAGCGGCAGTGAGTCACATTTTGCACAAACTCCCCTGCAGTTTTAAAAATATCCCAAACATACCCATTTCGAGGCCTGAGCCATATTTTCGAGCCAAATTCTGACTCTATGAACGTATTCGCAGTTTGAAATTACGACTTTTTATACCCAACATATGCCAAGTCCTTAAGCGGCAGTGAGTCACATTTTGCACAAACTCCCCTGCAGTTTTTGAAATTTCCCAAATATCCCAATTTCGAGGCCTGAGCCATGATTTGGAGCCAAATTCTGGCTCTCTGCACGTATTCGCAGTTTGAAATTACGACTTTTTATACACAACATATGCCATGTACTGAAAGCAGCGTTTGGTCACATTTGTCCCAAACACCCTGCAGTTTTAAAAATATTCCAAACATCCTAATTTCGTGGCCAGAGCCATATTTTGGAACCAAATTTTGCCTCTCTGCACGTATTCGCAGTTTGAAATTACGACTTTTTATACACAACATATGCCATGTACTGAAAGCGGCGTTTGGTCACATTTGTCCCAAACACCCTGCAGTTTTTGAAATATCCCAAATATCCCAATTTCGAGGCCTGAGCCATATTTTGGAGCCAAATTCTGGCTCTCTGCACGTATTCGCAGTTTGAAATTACGAATTTATATACCCAACATATGCCAAGTACTGAAAGCGGCAGTGAGTCACATTTTGCACAAACTTCCCTGCAGTTTTCAAAATATCCCAAATATCCCAACTTCGAGGCCTAAGCCATATTTTGGAGCCAAATTCTGGCTCTCTGCACGTATTCGCAGTTTGAAGGTACGACTTTTTATACCCAACATATGCCAAGTACTGAAAGCGGCGTTTAGTCACATTTGTCCCAAACCTCCCTGAAGTTTTCAAAATATCCCAAACATCCCAATTTCGAGGCCTGAGCCATATTTTGGAGCCAAATTCTGGCTCTCTGCACGTATTCGCAGTTTGAAATTACGACTTTTTATACCCAACATATGCCAAGTACTGAAAGCGGCGTTTGGTCACATTTGTCACAAACCCCCTGCAGTTTTCAAAATATCCCAAACATCCCAATTTCGAGGCCTGAGCCATATTTTGGAGCCAAATTCTGGCTCTCTGCACGTATTCGCAGTTTGAAATTACGACTTTTTATACCCAACATATGCCAAGTACTGAAAGCGGCAGTGAGTCACATTTTGCACAAACTCCCTGCAGTTTTCAAAATATCCCAAACATCCCAATTTCGAGGCCTGAGCCATATTTTGGAGCCAAATTCTGGCTCTCTGCACGTATTCGCAGTTTGAAATTACGACTTTTTATACCCAACATATGCCAAGTACTGAAAGCGGCAGTGAGTCACATTTTGCTCAAACTCCCCTGCAGTTTTCAAAATATCCCAAACATCCCAATTTCGAGGCCTGAGCCATATTTTGGAGCCAAATTCTGGCTCTCTGCACGTATTCGCAGTTTGAAATTACGACTTTTTATACCCAA
>NW_025573725.1:0-15607 GCF_020424385.1 Procambarus clarkii
TTTATCACTCGTGCATCAAATTTAACTGGATCTGAATATAGAGACACTGCTCTAGCATAACTCACCACTTCCTCAGAACTGGATGCACAACCTACTTGAGTAAACTCTCTCTGCTCCACCACAAGGCTTGACAAAAATGTCCCACAGTCCATTACTTCACAAGAAAATGGCTGCAGAATAAAAGTAGATTTCAACATCCTACACACACTCTGACTCAATGTACACAATGAGAAATACTTACTCCACATAGAATAAGAATCACAACTCCGCAACTTAGATCCAAATGATACTTTACCACTCTTAATGATCTTACCAAAATTTCCTCCCATGACTTCTGGAGCTGCTTGGAGTACTGTCTGCTCACAATCAATAATATCACTACCAAGCTGGGTCACATCCTCACAGACAACTGAAGAGGGAGGCTCAATGGGTCTCCATCTACTCAACAGAAGCTGATCCTCTGGCTGCTTTCCCACACTCTCCAAAACTGGATCTACAGTACAGACTGTCTCCTTGCTTCTCTCTGAAATCTTAGGGTCAGTTCTACTCAAAGCACTTAAATGAAGGGAATCTGAAACGAGCGGGCAAGTAACAGGTAGTTTGACCTCCTCCCCTATTATATCACCTTGACTAGGGTGAGGCGGGGCCTCTACAACGGACTTACTCTCGACAACTGATTCTAAACTTGGAGTGAGCGGGAATACTTCTGCCAACCCGACATCTTGTCCTAAACCATTCACTTGGCTGGAATACAGAGTCGTGGCTTTTAAGTTTCTCTCAACTCCTGGCACAACGTTCGTAGTGAGCGGGCAAGACAATGGTACATGGACATCCTTTCCCAATTTATTGGAATAAAGCAGAGTCATAGTATCAGGCTTACTCTCAACAACTAAATCGGCCACACAGGAATCTGGAACAACCACATCCCACTTCTCCACTGAAGGGGTACTGGTTACTGGAACAAAGGCTTGAGTAACAACATCAGAACTGACAACTGGATTTATAATAGTACTGACATCAGCACAGGTAGAATGGACAAAACCATCTTCTACAACAGGTTCATTCATAGAACTAACTTCAGCACAGGCAGAATAAACATGGTCTGCAACTGGCTGCTTACACAAACGGGGATCATTCTCACCCACAACATGATTTATGGCCACATCATTACCCAATATAACATCCACACCTGGGATGGGCAACTGTGTACTAACACCCACAGTGCATAAACTTGGTGTAATGGTGGATCTGAAATTAATGTCTATTAGAGGTACAGTTTTACATCCTGCAACACTCTGAAGAACAACAAACTTTCCTGTCTCTCTCTTTTCAACATCAGAAAGAATACTGGATGAAATTATGGTTTGGGAAGCACCTGTATCACGAAGAATAACCACTGGCTTCCACTTCCCATTAATACACAAAACTTCACCTGAAGACATATATGGTGAATACTGTTTCACCCAATTGGGGCTTACAGTTACATGTTTATTAGTAAGTTTATTTTGCACACCTCTGCAATAAATGAGACCAGTTGGTCGTAACTCAGGGTGCAATATAAAACATGAATGAATTCCATGGCCTTTTCTCTTACAATGGGAACAGGACCTTACAGTGGACACACTGGTAGAACCAACTGTAGGTTTAGAAATAACCTTATTATTATTTGACATTCCTGACAAGGAAGTAGCAGGATTAGGTTTTGTAAGAGAAGAGCTCATGGGAGTAACTGGAGTACTAGGACGGGATGGATTCTGATAAGGAGTTCGGTGAGCATTATAATTTACTCTACGACTAGGCTTAGGTGAAGTGGCCGTAAACGGGGCCTTAGTCAACAACTCATGCTCATCCGCGAGCTTTGACAGCTCATAAATGTCTGTTACATTCTTTTGTTCTGCCATAAAAGTAGACAACTGGTCTGGGAGACATGACAATACTTCTTCCATTATAAGAAGATTCTTTAAAGCATCAAAGTCAGTGACTGAAAGTGACTTTAACCATCTGTTACAAAAATTCGTCTTCTGACGAGTAAAATCGGCTATTGTCTGATCCCTTATCCTCCTTAGGTTTCTGAACTTTTGCCTGTGTGCCTCTGGATTTAATTGATAAGCATTTAAGATGCTTTTCTTTACAAATTCGTAATCAAAACTATGAGCGTCAGGTAGGGATGTGAAAACCTCCTGACTACGCCCCTTAAATTGAGACTGCATAATGGCTACCCACTGATCCCTTGGCCAGTTCATACTGATGGCAATTTTATAAAAATGTGCAAAGAAAACCTCAGGATCCTCCTCATTGAACTTGGGTAACTCTATATACTTATGCGTCCTGATGGGATTATTATCACTATTTATTGAAACATTACTACTATTTCCATGCCCAGCTGCCATACGCTGTGATTCAAGCCTGAAGTTAGTGTCAGCCATTTGTTGTTGAATCTCTAATTGTTGCTTTTTTGTGGCTTCTATTTGCAACTGTACCGCAATTTCTAAACGCCTAGTCTCAAGCTCCCTTTGCTGAGCTTCAGCCTCTAATATTTTCTGTTGCTGTTGAGCTTCAATCTCTCTTTGACGAGCTTCAGCCTCTAATATTTTCTGTTCTTTTTGAGCTTCAAGCTTAGCATTGGCTATTTGCGCTTCTAACTCAAGACGCTTTAACGTCATCTGATCACTCGACTCCTCTCTTAACTCCTCTAGAATTTCTTCATCTAACTCCCCATTTTCAACAAAATGCGTCACAATGACTTTCAATATTTGGGCTTTAACCATTCTATTGTTGGCGGTCAAATCCAACTGATTTGCCATTTGTATTAACTCAGTCTTTTTAAGGTTCTGAATCCCTTCAAAGTCTGGGTGAGCCACCAACGCTGCAACTTTCTCCTCCATCGTTACTAACACTTGGCACTTGATTCACAAAAATAATTAAAACAATGGCACTGCACTACACTTCACTGTAAAATTGTCACCACACTGAAAATTCGCTTGGCCTCACTGCACAAACAAAATATATAGGATGACTTACCTCAAAATCGTGAAACGTTACTTGACACACAGGAAGGCTTGCTTGGCACATGGAATAGTTCTTAAGAAACACAGACACTTGACACACTGGTACCTAGGAAGGCAAGGTTAGATTAGCATAATTAAGGTTAAGTGGGAACAATATTTCCCGGCACAGGCCCCCATAACTCTTTGTTACCTATCGTTCGTTACGGCTCGTGACCCTACAGCAGCCAAGCTTTAATTACGTCTAGGGATATCACTGCTGCTCTCTAAAGCGCGTCACCAGTATAACCCCTTGATAAGTAATGAGCACATAAATAAAACTCTTCCTTAGGACTGAAGAATAGATACACAATATTATATAGATATATATTCAAAACAGTATAATATAAAAACACAGATGGTAAAGTTAACTTATAGAATAAATGAAAGTATTGTCATGGCACGTAATATATAATAGTAACTATGGCACAACAAAAAATAACAGACTTATCTCCCACATGTTACTCCTCCTGGTTCCCCGAAGCTACTGAACTCTCGCTCTGTCGCCACCCACATTCTCACCTCCCGTCTGCCTCATCCCAGGATGAGGGATGGAAACTAAGGACTTTTTAATATTTAAAACTAATTGAACAACCACTTGTTCTCAAAACACATAAGACTGCAAGTTACATATAATAGTTACTTACAAAATATATAAGTACAATGCCACCTGTTTAATTATAGGATATAAACATTTATTTATACTAAATAAAAGTGACATCTGGAACTCTCAAACTGAACAGGTCCAGCTTTCCCGTATCAATCAGGTAATAGACGTGTGCAACGCAACCCCGCTCTTGTCTCCACTAACGCTGCCACACCATACGACAATTTACCCAAAAACACAATGTGTGTACATATACATGCAATGATAAAATAAAATAAAATTTATTTTAAATTTATATACGTATTCTGCTAGGAGTACGTAACAGGCTTCAGGGTGGTTATTGCAAGATTCAGGGACTCTTAAGCTCTTCTAAGGTCCTTGGTTGCTTCACATTCCAGAAGATAGTGAAGTATTGGCTTTTCTGTGGCTGTTTGTCAAAAGATGCATTCCCTCCCAGTTGCATCTGTAACCTAGACGTAGTCTATATAACTGAACTACTATTTCCCTGTGGATTCCTTTTGGGATATTTAATCTGTCTAACTTGGTTGTCTGAAGATACCATATTGTCGAAGGCGAACCTTCGGCTAGTCTCTGGTGTAGATAGGCTTTGTTGAGGTGTGAGAGTTTTTTGGTGATGGTGTTTTTTTATGTACTCTAGGCTGGGTTGGATTGTTTTGTGTGTCACTGGATAACAAGTTGCCAATTTAGCAGTTTCATCGGCTTTCTCATTTAATGGGATTTTAACATGGGATAGGATCCAGTTTAGGGTAATGTTGAGTCTTTTGCCTTTAGCTACTGCTCCAAGATACAAAAGGGCGGTAATTATTTCCACGTTGTCTTTTCACTGCTTTTTTCCCTAATATTTGAAATGCAGTTTTTGAGTCTGTGTGTATGATTGCATTTTGAGTGTTTTATGTGATCACATATGCAAATGCCTTTTGTATGGCAAACATCTCAGTTTGGATTGATGATACTAGTCCTCCCAGTCTCCAATATGCCTATTCACTGTCCGTGCAAAGAGGAGCACCAGCACTCTCATATTCTGTGTCAACCGATCCGTCTGTGAAGATGTGGGTGGCTCCTGCTACTGCACATTTGCTTTTCTATGATGCGCCTTAGGTTGTTTGAGCATAGGCAGCCTTTTTCATTAGAAGATCTTCTA
The DNA here is from genome assembly GCF_020424385.1 of Procambarus clarkii. Taxonomy (NCBI): domain Eukaryota; kingdom Metazoa; phylum Arthropoda; class Malacostraca; order Decapoda; family Cambaridae; genus Procambarus; species Procambarus clarkii. The sequence continues at coordinate 4,814 of NW_025573725.1, forward strand.
TTACTATTTTGAGGGTAGGCTCTTCCCACGGTGGAGAACAGTGTAGTTTGGGTGTGGTTGATCACCTCCTTTATCAAGAATCATGCTTTTTAATTGTAGTCTGTTTAGGACTTCTACCGCTCTGGCAGCTCAAAAGTTTCTGTTGTTTTGGCCACGTCCAACCACCAAGGCCTGCCGTACTGGGACTGGATCAGGGGAAATAATTATCTTATTGATAATCGTAGCTATTCTTTGTGATATTCGTTCTTGAAGAGTTGGCAAACCCGTTTCCAATCTTAGAGTTTCAAGCCTGGTCGACATTGGGGCTCCCAGTGCAGCTCTCTTAGCATTGAACAAATACTCAGGCATGAATAGTCCTCATGCCTGAGTATATGTGTAAATCTCATAGCATTGTTTTGGGCAACTTCAAACTTTTTCCACTGTTGTTGTTGTGATAGAGTTGTGAGTGCAGGTGCGGCATAGTCGATCACTGATCTGACTGCCTGTACATAGTATGTGCGAAGGACTTGCAGATTGGCTCCTCCAGAGAGGGAGGCTAGCGACCTGAGGATTGCCGTCCGGGCCGCAGTTCGCTCTCTCAAGTAAGTGACCTCAGCATTAAAATACATGTGTGTGTCCAGGATTATTCCTAGATACTGATAAGTGTCCACTCATTCAATTGGTTGACCCTGTACTGTGAGCTAGTTGTTGGGCTTCGCTATTTTTATGGGCATGGTTTTTGTCTTTGTGGGGTTGAGTTTGATGCCAATCTGCTGTGCCTCTTCATTGATGCAATCTAAGCATTTGGGTGCAAGGCGCGCTGCATCCCCTCCTTTTATGATGATGACGGCCCATAAGGAGACAGGATTGATTGATTGATGAAGATAACGCCACCCAAGAGGTGGCGCGGATATGAATAGCCCATAAGTGGTAGATTTTTTGTTTAGTAAATGTATACAGTGTGCTGAGGTTGCATTTGATTGTCAGGCTGCTATCGCGGGGGAGGATACTGCTTGACAGTGTTTATGAGGGTGTCCAGCTGCTGGACACCTTTTTTAAATAGAAGAGTGACAGTGTTGATGGCTTCAGGGTGGTTATTGCAAAATTCAGGGACTTTTAAAGCTCTTCTGAGGTAGTTGGTTGATTGATATTCCAGGAGAAAGTGAAGTAGTGGCTTTTTTGTGATTGTTTGGCAGAAGATGCACTCTCTCTCTGTCGGGGTTCACCAATCTCCCAGTTGCATCTGTAACCTAGACGTAGTCTATATAACCGAACTGCTATTTTCCTGTGGATTCCTTTTGGGATATATTTACCTGTCTAACTTGGTGGCTTGAAGATACTACCTTACCTTGAGGTTACCTTGAGGTGCTTCCGGGGCTTAGCGTCCCCGCGGCCCGGTCGTCGACCAGGCCTCCTGGTTGCCGGACTGATCAACCAGGCTGTTGGACGCGGCTGCTCGCAGCCTGACGTATGAGTCACAGCCTGGTTGATCAGGTATCCTTTGGAGGTGCTTATCCAGTTCTCTCTTGAACACTGTGAGGGGTCGGCCAGTTATGCCCCTTATGTGTAGTGGAAGCGTGTTGAACAGTCTCGGACCTCTGATGTTGATAGAGTTCTCTCTCAGAGTACCAGTTGCACCTCTGTTTTTCAACGGGGGTATTCTGCACATCCTGCCATGTCTTCTGGTCTCATGTGATGTTATTTCTGTGTGCAGGTTTGGGACCAGCCCCTCTAATATTTTCCACATGTAAATTATTATGTACCTCTCCCGCCTGCGCTCAAGGGAGTACAGTTTTAGGCTCTTTAGTCGGTCCCAGTAGTTTAGATGTTTTACTGAGTGGATTTTAGCAGTAAAGGATCTCTGCACGCTCTCCAGGTCAGCAATTTCTCCAGCTTTGAAAGGTGCTGTCATTGTGCAGCAGTACTCTACTCTAGAGAGCACAAGCATTTTGAAAAGTATCATCATCGGTATAGCATCTCTAGTGTGAAAAGTTCTTGTTATCCAACCTGTCATTTTTCTTGCAGTTGTGACGGCTACTTTATTGTGTTCTTTAAAGGTAAGGTCTTCCGACATGAGTACACCCAGATCCTTTACATTGCCTTTTCGTTCTATGTTATGATTTGCCTGAGTTTTGTACGTGGTTTCCGTTTTTATATTTTCATTTTTTCCATAGCGCATGAGCTGGAACTTATCTTCGTTAAACACCATATTATTTTCTGTAGCCCATAGAAAGACCTGATCTACATCTGACTGGAGGTTCGCCGTGTCCTCTATGTTGCCTACTCTCATGAAGATCCTAGTGTCATCTGCAAAGGATGATACAGTGCTATAGGTTGTGTCCGAAATGAGGATGAGAAAAAGTACTGGAGCAAGCACAGTACCCTGGGGGACTGAGCTCTTCACGGTTGATGGGCTGGATTTAATTTTGTTGACTATTACACATTGGGTTCTGTTGGTCAGGAAATTGTAGATCCATCTGCCTATTTTTCCGGTAATTCCTTTTGAACGCATTTTATGTGCAATAACACCATGGTCACATTTATCAAAAGCTTTTGCGAAATCTGTGTAAATTACATCCGCGTTATGTTTGTCTTCCATAGCATCTAATGCCATATCATAGTGGTCCAGCAACTGCGACAGGCAAGAGCGCCCTGTTCTGAAACCATGTTGTCCGGGGTTATGGAGTTGCTGTGATTCCATGTATTTTGTGATTTTACTTCTTAGCACTCTCTCAAAAATTTTTATGATGTGCGATGTTAGCGCTATCGGTCTGTAATTTTTTGCCTCTGCCTTATTTCCTCCTTTATGAAGTGGTGCTATCTCTGCTGTTTTTAGTATATCAGGAATAACGCCAGTATCTAGGCTTTGTCTCCACAGAATGTGGAGGGCCTGCGATAGTGGTTTTTTACAGTTCTTTATGAATATGGAGTTCCAAGAATCCGGGCCTGGTGCAGAGTGCATAGGCATACTGTTTATGGCTTCTTCAAAATCCAGTGGGGATAGGGTGACGTCTGATATATGATTTGATGTTGGTATCGTATCCATGAAAAATTCATATGGGTTATCAATCTTTAGTGTGTTTAATGGCTCGCTGAAAACGGAGTCGTACTGCGTCCTCAGTAGCTCGCTCATTTCTTTGTTGTCATCGGTGAAAGTTCCATCTCCCTTTCGCAGGGGCCCGATACTAGATGTGGTTTTTAATCTTGATTTTGCATAGGAGAAAAAATATTTCGGATTTCTTTCTATTTCACTGATGGCCTTTTGCTCTCTTTGCCTCTCCTGGGTTTTGTATGATTCTTGTAGCTTCCGTTCAATTGTTTCTATTTCTCTACCTAACCTTCTTCGCCGTTCTTGAGATAGGGTGCGACTCTCAAGTTGTTCCGCGATTCGTTTTCTTCGCCTATATAGGGAACGACGTTTCCGTTCCAATCTGCATCTCTTCCTCTTTTTTCTTAGAGGTATGCGGTTTGAACATATTTCTAGTGCTACCGAGCTTATTTTTTCAGGCACTGGTTCAGGTTTGCATTTTCTAGCTGTTCTTCCCAGTTTATTTCTGTGAAGTCCTGGTTTATTTGCTCCCAGTTTATCTGTTTATTATTGAAGTTGAATTTGCTGAAATCTCCTCCACCGGGAATCTGGACTGGTTTTGAAGGTCTACTCCCCATGGTTGTCATAACTTCAATTAAGTTGTGATCTGAGTAACAGGTATTTGTAATCATTATGTTCCTGATCAATTCATCATTATTAGTGAAAATGAGGTCCAGCGTGTTCTCCTTCCTAGTTGGTTCTACTATTTGCTGGTTTAAGGCAAACCTGTCGCACATCCGTAGCAGGTCATTTGCATGTGCCTGTTCATTTAGGCTACTTCCTGGTATTCTTTCTGATATTACTGTATTAGCCAGGTGCTTCCATTTCAGGTGCCGTAGGTTGAAGTCCCCAAGCAGGATGATGTTCGGAGCTGGATTTGTGAGGTTTTCCAAAGAGGTGTTCTATTTTCATTAGTTGGTCTTTAAACTGCTGAGGGTTTGCCTCCGGTGACTTATATACAAGGACAATAACTACATTTAAAATCTCTATTTTGATTATCAGCACTTCCACCATATCATTTGAGGTGTTTAGCAGCTCAGTACAGATGAGTGTGTCTTTGATGTAGAGGCTGACCCCACCCTGAAGCCGGTGTTTCCTATCACATCTGAAAAGATTGTACTCTGAGATCCATATTTCACCATCATGGTAGTCCTTTGTGTGGGTTTCTGTTAGGGCTGCAAACACTGCATTTGCCTCATGAAGGAGACCATCTACTAGTATGGTATGTATGTATGGTATGACCAGTATGGTATCAGATGGGGGGTGACCCATATATTTTTTCAATCTAGGGGAATGTGTCGTTAATCCAGAGATTTTCAAAATATGGGTTTCAATGACAAACACAGTTCTTCGGCCAGTTGCTTTGCGATTTTGGATTAGATTCCATCAATTGAATCTAAAATTCAATCCAATTCAATCTGCCTGAAAGGCTGTAGGTGTTAGTAGCTTTGCAAGAATGAAAGAACACCAATATTATGTACTCACACAACCCAATGTACCTTCTTGTATATAAATAAATTCATAAAATAAATCAACACCTGAGGCTTTAGAATCTTTAGATTATATTAAATTCCTGGTGACTTGTCCTGGTACCTTCTGCCCTGCCTCCATGATAGTTCTGCCTGCCACTGCTGCTGACTCGCTCAAAATGGTTCATCATATCTATTTTCGTAAAAGTTTCCCCCCTTCACATATCCACATAAACACCCATATTACTCCCAATATTTAGAAACTTAACCAGTAAACGGTTCAACAAGTTATTAATCTTGCCTCCCACAGAGGGTCAAACATTCTAGATAATAATTAACTTTCTCTAGACAGCCTGTCTTACCTAATACGTCGTTATGGTCACCTGCGTACCAAATGCAATGTGCTATGAAAAGTGGCGGCTCACAACAATCCACGTTTTCTATGCATTAGATAGTTAGGTTAGGTGGGTGGCATGGGTCTGTTCGTTTGTGGTTAGGTTAAGACTTTGAAATTTGTGTATTGTGGCAAATATAGAGAACGGGCTGCTGAAGGCCAGGGGAGGCGAACCTTGCGGAGAATGTCTGCCCAAATTAGCAATAAATCTTGTGAAAAATGATTACGTGAGCCCATGAAATTGTTGAGCAGCAGATTATAATTGGTTGGTATTCTTATATTTGTATTTTGCCAATTTTTTATAGTAGTAAGAGAACAAAACTCTTGAAATCATTCTTAAAGTTGTCTGTTTTAGCAACCAGTAATGTTCCTGAATTGTTTTATATGGTACACCTTTAGAAATTTTCATGTTGATAACTAGTAATTCCCAAGAAGTAAAATAAATTAGTTAATAACAATAATAATAATAATGACATTTTTTAAGGAAAATGGGAGTCCTGTTGCTTATTTATGTGTATATTTATTGCTCTTCTATTAACACAAGTATAACAGAGAGATTTAAATAAATGATAGTTTTCTAGAAAGTGTGTTAAAAATATATATTAATATTTTTTTAACAAGTTAAATTGTCATAATTTTAAAATTGTCCAATTACATAATTTTAAAATTATATTATTTATAAGCAATAAACTCATTAAACTTAACAAAAATTAAAGAAAGGAATATAAGATCATTTTACTCTGAGATTTTTGCTGCTACACTAAAGATGAAATTGTTTATATCAAGCTTATATTTGATTGCCTTGAGAGCTGTGTTGTAGCTCTAGTTTCATCAGTAAGTCTACTCCCATAATTAGACTTGACAAAGTTCCTCTCCCAAAACAATGACTCGCATGAATATGTCGATGAAAATACTGTTAATTCTTCCACTGCCAGATTTTTCATACAGTCAAATGTTTTAGGAATGGATTTCAGGAGTTTCAAAACTTAATTTAGTGCAAATTTTTGCATTAATCCAGTTATTAACTAATCTCTTAATATTTTTCAGTTCAGCTTTTAAAACGACAAATTTTTGCCCTCAAATTGAGCGTCTTTGTCAATCAATCCATTGAATATCAAAATAATCCAAATCAGTTCACTGTAACATTTCCAAATTCAGTTTGTCTAATGTTACACTGTCTGCACACTCTATGAATTTTGCAATTTCTTGAAATGATCTGAATTTTGTAAGTTTTAAACAAAATGTAACAGCAGTTTTTTTTTTTTTTTTTTTTTTTTTTTTTTTTTTTTTTTTTTTTTTTTTTTTTTGAGATATATACAAGAGTTGTTACATTCTTGTACAGCCACTAGTACGCGTAGCGTTTCGGGCAAGTCCCTGGAATACGATCCCCTGCCGCGAAGAATCGTTTTTTCATCCAAGTACACATTTTACTGTTGCGTTAAACAGAGACTACAGTTATGGATTTGCGCCCAGTAAATCCTCCCCGGCCAGGATACGAACCCATGACATAGTGCTCGCGGAACGCCAGGCGAGTGTCTTACCACTACACCACGGAGACTGCAAGTTGAATGGATGATTTTCAAAAATTGCATTGGAAGACTCTGAATACTTGTTCTTCATTAATATCAAGATCTGTCATGTGTGTTTTTAAGGTTGGGAAACGTTTAAAGTGTCACAGTCGACATCATTATTAAAAAAATTCAGTTTGATTTCAAAGGCTTTTATATAATCAAACATGACAACAAGTTTTTGCTTTATACCTGAAATTTGGTGTTCCAGTCATATATGTCCAAAAGCTGTGAAAAATATCATTCTATAAAACCTCATGAAGTCAAATAATTCTTTACAAGGAATTTTTCCTTCCTCAAAAACTTTAAAATTTGTTCCAAACACTCAACAAATTGATTAAAAACAAAACATCTACTAAGCCACCAAACATTGGTGTACATAAATAATCCTGTGCACATCGAATTCACTGCACTCAGTTAATTCAGATATTGTCATTTTTTCAAAGCTCGTGCATAAATATAATTAACTATCACGGTTACAATTTTCTTCACTTCCAGTTACCAACTTAATCAGTTCTTTACACTTCAGTTCAGTGTAAAGTTAATCAGTTCAGTTCTTTATTATTGATATTCTTCATATATTTATATATTTTGGATGGGTATTAAAGAATCAAAGGGGCGGCCCTACATGCCAGGAAAACTTGTTCACGTGCCACTCTTGGCACATGTACCATAGGTTTGCCACGCCTGAGCTAGAGATACTTTTTCTTAGGATAAACTAAAATATATTGGATATAGAGGCGCCTCTCTGCCAGGTTAGTGCCTATGATGAATTAACAGAAGTAAAGATCATATATTACCTAAACGGCAAGTTGCAAAATTGGCGATAACTTCTTGCAGGATACACAGAGCCCTGATGTGAAAACTTGTGAGAGCTGTATCTCTTAACTAGCCTCGATCATGGTAGCTTAGACGGTATTTATTAAATAATTTACGATCTCCGAAGAGCAACAAAGTCGTCCAGAATAAGCTTCCATGATCGACCTAAGTGATCCAGAAGTAGTAAGTGCACATGTAAGTGCCCCATACATTTGGAGCTGCAAATATATATTATTTGCATTAAGTTTAAAAATAGATTAAATTGGATAAATAGGCTTTCAGCATAATCTTTAAACAATAACCTTTATTAGTTTATTTGTGTATATTTCACATTAAAATTTTCCTCATTGAACAAAATTTTATATTTTTAATTTTTAAATTTTGTTTTTCAATTATCTCCATCACCTTTCTCCCTCTGATCTTGTCTTGTAGGTGACTCTTCTGCTGGTCGTGACGACGACGACGACGACCGGCCATCCTAGGGAGCAGTCGGAGTCTTATTACACCCTCCACACTGCAGGCCAGGCTGCCCACCACACCCCACAATACGACACTTACCCTCCAAGGCCCCACACTCTCACACTCGTTCCTCACCACACACCATCACTAAAGGCACCATCACCAACACCACTGAACCTCAAGGAACACGCCAAAGAAGTAAGTAACTCTTTTTAAACTTCTAGCTGATGTGTCGAAAGGTTAATATTATTAAGTTATGTTAAGTGAGTTTCCCCTTCAGTTGAGTCCTATGTAAATTAATATAGCATTGATTGTAACAATCGATAACGTTGCAAAACATGTGTATTTTGTGTGACAAAATATATACAGCACAGAGATCAGAAACAGCCATCTCCAGTGTTTTCTTTACCCATTGTTACGGTCAGCTGGGAAGCCTCTTAGCTTCATCTCGGTTTCCCTTGAAGTTTAGTCCAACGTTTGACCTTCTCTAAGATGCAACCCACAAGGGTTACCTAACTCCTAAGTACTTATTTATTTATGGCACCTGTACCAACTGAATGATAAATACTTTTTTTCCTTCAGGAGCCGAAGCGACCATCCAACTTCGCATACAGTGTTAAGGACAGTTATTATGGCACTGACTACTCTAGGCACGAGTCGAGCGATGCTACGGGCACCAAGGGCCAGTACCAGGTGAGTCCAGCTATGCCTCCGGGCACCAAGGGTCAGTACCAGGTGAGTCCAGCTATGCCTCCGGGCACCAAGGGTCAGTACAGGTGAGTCCAGCTATATGCCCCAGGCACCAAGGGGTGAGCCCAGCTATGCCTCCGGGACTATACAGGTGAGTCCAGCTATGCCCCGGGCACGAGTCGAGCAGCTATGCCCCAAGGGCCAGTACCAGGTGAGTCCAGCTATGCCCCAGGCACCAAGGGCCAATACCAGGCAAGTCCAGCTATGCCCCGGGCACCAAGGGCCAATACCAGGCAAGTCCAGCTATGCCCCGGGCACCAAGGGCCAGTACCAGGCGAGTCCAGCTATGCCCCGGGCACCAAGGACCAGTACCAGGTGAGTCCAGCTATGCCCCGGGCACCAAGGGCCAGTACCAGGTGAGTCCAGCTATGCCCCGGGCACCAAGGGCCAGTACGAGGTGAGTCCAGCTATGCCCCGGGCACCAAGGGCCAGTACCAGGTGAGTCCAGCTATGCCCCGGGCACCAAGGGCCAGTACCAGGCGAGTCTAGCTATGCCCCGGGCACCAAGGGCCAGTACCAGGTGAGTCCAGCTATGCCCCGGGCACCAAGGGCCAGTACCAGGTGAGTCCAGCTATGCCCCGGGCACCAAGGACAGCATAACCAGCACATGATGGTAGACTACACTTGGGGGGCTGATTCGTAAAAGTAATTTACTGTATCTCACTTTTTCAAAAAAACTACTCACTTTTATATCTTTTGTGGTTATTTTTGTATAAATTCATAATTTTTTCTTTATCTGAACGAATAGATGCAAATTTGCCTATTTTCTCATAGGAAATAAATAGATTTCAAATTAGGACTGTTTTTGTCACAAAAGCAAAATTTGCGGGAACTAATAACCATATTGTCGACATGCAGGCGGTGAGTCACAATAACGTGGCTAAAGTAAGTTGACCAGACCACACACTAGAAGGTGAAGGGACGACGACGTTTCGGTCCGTCCTGGACCATTCTCAAGTCCAACAATCGACTTGAGAATGGTCCAGGACGGACCGAAACGTCGTCGTCCCTTCACCTTCTAGTGTGTGGTCTGGTCAACCATATTGTCGACTATTGAGTCATAAAGAGAAATATTACTTAATGCCTCAGGAGCAACACTTGTAACGTCATGTACATGGAGAAAGCTGTCTCCAGGTAGTTACTGTATATATCTTTATTAATTACCTTATTTTAACTGAATGTAATTTTAGATTAGGCTTTTGATGTTTGATTAGGCTAATCTTTTGATGTTGGTTTGACATTGTTAGTTATTTTGTGATTAATGTTGTACAAAAATGTGTTTCAGGTTCAGCTCCCTGACGGGCGGCTGCAGACGGTAATCTATCGCGCGGATAAAGATGGGTTCCATGCTCAGGTTCTGTACGAAGGTGAACCTCATCACCCCGCGCCCCAGCACCATCCCGCGCCCCAGCACCATCCCGCGCCCCAGCACCGCCCTGAGTCCCAGCACCGTCCTGAGTCTCAGCGCCAGCCTGAGTCTCAGCGCCAGCCTGAGTCCCATTACCACCTTGAGTCCCAGCGCCAGCCTGAGTCCCAGCGCCAGCCTGAGTCCCAGCGCCAGCCTGAGTCCCAGCGCCAGCCTGAGTCCCAGCGCCAGCCTGAGTCCCAGCGCCACCCTGCCTCATCCATCCCCTCACAAGTCTATTACTCAACTCCCAAACGAGTCTACCACTCCACACCCAAGCCAATCTACCACTCCTCACTCAAGCCAGTCTACCACTCCACATCCAAGCCAATTTACCACTCCACACTCAAGCCAGTCTACCACTCCACATCCAAGCCAGTCTACCACTCCACACTCAAGCCAGTCTACCACTCCACATCCAAGCCAGTCTACCACTCCACACCCAAGCCAGTCTACCACCCCACTTCCAAGCCTGAATCAGTTTATAACACTCACCCTAAAGCCATGCACAATGTCCCAACGACAGGTTATCGAATAACACCTAAGCCTCAACACCTATTTACACCTGAACTAGCCTATCATTCTACACGTAAGCCAGCCTATTACTCGACACGTAAGCCAGCCTATCATTCTACACGTAAGCCAGCCTATCACTCAACTCCAAAGACTGTACTCCAGTCACCTCTCAAGTCAATTTACCAGTCAAAACAGGAAACATTTTACCTAACAACACCCAATTCGATTTTTTATTCAACCCGGGGTCCTGAGAACAGGTTCCCGGCCGAGCCAGCATACCTGGACTCTGAACCCGAGTACAAGCCGCAGGAGAGCGGGTACAAGCCGCAGGAGAGCGGGTACAAGCC
>NW_025573726.1:0-22267 GCF_020424385.1 Procambarus clarkii
ATCTTGACTTATAATACGACCAGTTAAGTGTGGGAAGAAAATCATTGTCTATTTAGACATTGTGTATTAAGACAAGTACTATAGTATGTCTAGCTCCAATAAGCCTCGTGGTCATTCACTTGTACCGGGAGGGAGCGAACTATTAGGAGAAAGCGCCAAGGCGTTGCAACTATATAGCACTGGGAAGGGTCAGGATAAGGATTTCGGATGGGACGGAGGGAAGGAATGGTGTCCGACCACTTGTGGACGGTCGGGGATGAACGCCGACCAATGTTTACGAGGGAGTGAGGTTTTAGCTCTTGGGGCCCCGCCTACTGGCCTCCTAAGAGAACGTCGCATTTTGACGTATACTCCACCTAAGGCCAAAAATCGCCGTACTGGTAGAAAATGCAAGCTGCTCGCGGAATTGACATACTGTCCCGTTTTCTGTTTTGTGTCCTCTGGTAGGTTAGGATAAGGACACCTTAGTACGACAGTTTCTTGACGTTGAGGCACCTTAGGACGGGCTGGTGTCTGTCCTCACTGTGACAGACTCCTGTTGGCGGGTTATACAGGACCACAACATTATACAGGACCACTACACTATACCTGGACCACATTATGCAGAACCACAACATTACACTGGACCACAACATTATACAGGACCACAACATTATACAGGACCACAACATTATACAGGACCACAGTAGTAGGGAAGGCGCCTCACAGGGGAATTTTTTTTTCTGGGAGAAAATTCCCCTGTGCGCCCCAAGGGTTTCAGGTAAATTTAGAAATTCCCCTGTGCGCCCCAAGGGTTTCAGGTAAATTTAGAAATTCATGTTTGTGAGCCAGGGTTTTTTCAGGCGAATTTGGACAGTCACAGATTTTTGAAGTAAGGATTTCTTATGATAAAAATAATTTCCGAGACATAGAAGTTTGTTAAAGCCTTATGGGAGAAATTCAAATAACGTGTGTAGCACTTTAGGGCTTCCAGGAGAACTCTACGGACATATTTTACATGTTTTCAACTTACAAAATCGTCTATGTAAGCCTTAGTTATTCATATAAATTTAGAAAGTTATCTGTATAAGTCATTGTTTTCAGTCTCGTACATCACACCCCCCTCCCTCCCTCCCCCCCTTACCTCGCAATCTGTCGCATCACCTTTATTTACTTTGCGCCCAGCCAGTCAGCTCTTAATCTTATCTTATCTTATCCGTAATATCTGGACCGTCCCTCCTCTCTCTCTCTCTCTCCTCTTCATATTATTCTCTCTCTTGCTATTTTCAAACATCGTATGTTTTCTCCTTTTCATTAAGCAAGTCAGTTTTACACAAATAAATCATGTTAGTAAGCAAGTTCTAGCTCACGTTCCCCCACCTTAGTCCCCTGTCATATAATGAATACTATCATTCCAAACCCTCTAAAATTTAAAAATAATCATATTTCAAACGTAGTTCAATACAGTAATTTAGTTACCAAGCTCCAGCGCTTGTCCTCCGCCTTAGCTCTCTCTCGTATCTTCGTTAGTAACAGTCCAATTTCCCTGAAATTTTTACCCTCTGTATTTCAGGCACCGTAAATAAAATCAAGTCAGTTATCGAGCTCCAGCTCTCGTCTCCGCCTTAGTTCTCCTTCATATCTTTGTAAATAACCCATCAATTTCCCTAAAATTAAAAGCAGACATACTTCAAAGTTAGTAACAGTCCAATTTCCCTGAAATTTTCACCCTCTGTATTTCAGGCACCATAAATAAGATCAAAACAGTTACCAAGCTCCAGCGCTTGTCCTCCGCCTTAGCTCTCTCTCGTATCTTCGTTAGTAACAGTCCAATTTCCCTGAAATTTTTAACCTCTGTATTTCAGGCTCCGTAAATAAGATCAAAATAGTTATCGAGCTCCAGCGCTTGTCCCCCACCATAGTTCGTTTATACAAGATCGTTAGTAACAGTCCAATTTCCCTGAAATTTTTACCCTCTGTATTTCAGACACCGTAAATAAATCAAGTCAGTTATCGAGCTCCAGCTCTCGTCTCCGCCTTAGTTCTCCTTCATATCTTTGTAAATAACCCATCAATTTCCCTAAAATTAAAAGCAGACATACTTCAAAGTTAGTAAATAAGATCAAGTCAGTTACTGAGCTCCAGCTCTCGTCCCCCACCCTCTTCCACCCTCAAGTCTTTTAAATAAACCATCAATTTCCCCGAAATTTTTTACCCTCTGTATTTCAGACATAGTAAATATGAAGTAAACAATTATAAAACTCTAGCTCTTGTCCTCTGTCCAAGCTCACTTTGTAAATTCATTACTCTCAGTCCAAATCACCCAACTACATTTTCAGACATAGTAATAAAAACCAGTTCAGTTATCAAGTTTCAACTCTTGTGCCCCAGCTTAGTTCATTTTGTACAAGTTCTTTATTTCCAACTATATCACATGAGATTTAAGATCACCTTATTTTCTAACGTAGTAAAATTAATCAGGGCATTAACCAAGCTCCATTCCCTCAGCCTTAGATCATCAGACATAAATATTTTCGATCAAGTCCGTCTCCAGCTTAACTCTTACCCTTTCCCTCCCTTACCTTCTCATCCCCAACTTATCCAAACCTTCAATAATCGTACTGTATTTGCATATTTTCTCTATATTCACTGTGTTCTTCGTATTCTCATCCGTGTTCACTCCATGTTCTTCAAATGTTCACAGTCCCATTCAGTTCATATTTTCACAAGTATCTCCATTTTTTATGTAATCTTTCTCTTAGTCTCATTATGTTCTCTACAAATTCTAGTCATATTTTCTATGTTTTCATATTCATCACATGTTCTCTTTACAACTTTTATACTCAATATTCATGCTAACTTCCATATTTTGTGTTCTTTGTCAATATTCATGTTCCTCTACAAGTTCATGTTCCTCACAAGATCACTTCGTTTTTCACCTTCACTTACATGTTTTCTACATTCTTTTGTCATATTCTCCATGTTCTTCACAAGTCCATTGTTCATTCTTTGTAATCCCTATTCTCCTTATCATTTTTTCATGTTCTCTGTAAGTTCATATTCCCAGCATGTTCACTGTATTCATCAACTTTTCTTACATGTGTTCTTTGCCATGTTCCCCATATGTTCTCTGGGTTTTTCCCCTTACATGTTATTTAACGTTCCTTAACTAAAAAAATCTTTCGCCAATCAACTAAAAACATAGTCACTTTCGTCATTTCTCAACTAAACCTATTATCCAGTCAACTAAAAATAGTCAGAAATAGCCTCGTTCAACACTGTTCTTAACTAAAACAACCTTTCTCTTAGCTGAAAATTGTCAAAGGAAACTTCTTTCAGCACTTTCTTAACAGCCGCTATGTTTCATCAAGAAAAAATTGTTAAAGGAAACTTTCCAAAACTGTTCATAACTAGCTTTTATCCATCGTCAATCAACTAAATAATAACTTTCATCATTTCTTAACTAAACTTATTCCCCAGTCATCAGAAAATAGCAGTGTTCTTCATGTTTCATTGTCATTTCATAACTAAAATTATCCATCAATCAACAGAAAAAGTCATATTCATCATTTCGTAACAGCCATTATGTTTTCGTCAAGTAAGAAAATATAGTCAAAGATATCTATCATCGTCGTTCTTAACTTCCATTTATACTTTGTGGAGCACTAAAAATAGTCAAATGTAACTTTTTCAACACTTTCGTAACTAAAATTATATGTCGCTAAGTAAGAAAAATAGTCAAATGTAACTTTTTCAGCACTTTCGTAAAAAATTATATGTCGTCAAGTACGAAAAATAGTCAAAGGTGCTCTCCGTGACACCAAAGTTACTCTTCGAGAAATCAAAGACACTCTTCAATACATCAAGGACTTACTCAAAGATACCAAAGTTACACTCTAAGACATCCTTCGAGACATCAAAGACATCCTTTAAGACTTCAAGGGCACTCTTCGAGATATCAAAAGACACTCTCAAACACTCAAAATTTACTCGCATCCTCAAAGTTATTCTCAGAGTCATCAAAAAGTTAATCTCAGTCATCAAAATGCTATTCTCTAAGTAGCCTTTCGTTCATCAGAGAAACTTTCTAAGACATCTTCGTTCATTAAAGTTAATCTCAGAAGCATAAAAGTTATTCTCGGAGCTAACAAAATTAATCTCTAAAACAACAAAAGTTAATCTCTGTCATCAAAGTTGATCTGCAAGATATCTTCGAGACATCAAAGTTACTTTTCATTACATCAAAGACGCATTCAAATACTACCCATGTTCTCAGAAGTCATTCTCAAAGTCATCAAAGTTATTCAAAGAGCTAACAAAAGTTATTCTCTATGTCATCAAAAAGTTATTCTCTGAGCTAACAAAATACTACTCATGTTCTCAAAGACATTCGCCAATTCATCAAAGTTGTTTCAAAGACATCAAAGTTAATCTCAGAGTTATCCAAAGACATTCTCAAAGTCATCTAAAGTTATTCTCTAAGACATCAAAGTTATTCTAAGAGTTATCAAAAGTTATTCTCAGTCATGATATGTTATTCTCTAACTCACTTCCATTCATCAAAGACATTCTCTAAGCCCTCAAAGTTATTCTCTAAGACAACAAAGTCATTCCCAGTCATCAAAAGTTATTCTTCGAAACATAAAATTTGCTCTGTAAGATATCTTCGTTCATCAAACTTATTCTCAGAGATATCTAAAGTTATTCTCAGAACAATCAAAAAGTTATTCTAAGACAACAAAAGTTATTCTCGGAGCTAACAAAATTAATCTCTAAAACAACAAAAGTTAATCTCTGTCATCAAAGTTGATCTGCAAGATATCTTCGAGACATCAAAGTTACTTTTCATTACATCAAAGACGCATTCAAATACTACCCATGTTCTCAGAAGTCATTCTCAAAGTCATCAAAGTTATTCAAAGAGCTAACAAAAGTTATTCTCTATGTCATCAAAAGTTATTCTCTGAGCTAACAAAATACTACTCATGTTCTCAAAGACATTCGCCAATTCATCAAAGTTGTTTCAAAGACATCAAAGTTAATCTCAGAGTTATCCAAAGACATTCTCAAAGTCATCTAAAGTTATTCTCTAAGACATCAAAGTTATTCTAAGAGTTATCAAAAGTTATTCTCAGTCATGATATGTTATTCTCTAACTCACTTCCATTCATCAAAGACATTCTCTAAGCCCTCAAAGTTATTCTCTAAGACAACAAAGTCATTCCCAGTCATCAAAAAGTTATTCTTCGAAACATAAAATTTGCTCTGTAAGATATCTTCGTTCATCAAACTTATTCTCAGAGATATCTAAAGTTATTCTCAGAACAATCAAAAAGTTATTCTAAGACAACAAAAGTTATTCTCAGAGCTACCCAAAGCTATTCTCAGAGTCACCTTCGTTCGTCAGAGAAACTTTCAAAACATCTTTGTTCATCAAACTTGTTTTCAAAGTCATCAAAAGTTAATCTAAGACATCTTTTTTCATCAAAGTTATTTTCAGAGACATCTAAAGTTATTATGTAAGACATAAAAGTTATTCTCAGAGTAATCAAATGTTATTCTCGAAGTCATCAAAGATATTTTCAGAGACATCTAAAGTTAATTTCTATGTTATAAAAGTTATTCTCAGAGACATCTAAAGTTAATCTTGGTCATCAAAGTTGTTCTCCAAGACATCAAAGATGTTCTCAAAATCATAAAAGTTATTCCCAGAGCTATCAAAGTTAATCTCAGAGTTATCCAAAGATATTCTCATGTCCACAAAAGTTATTCCAAGAGACGTCAAAGTTAATCTCAGACATCTTCGTTCATAAAAGTTATTCTCAGAGACATCTAAAGTTATTCTCTAAGACATCAAGTTATTCTAAGAGTTATCAAAAGTTATTCTCAGTCATGTTATGTTATTCTCTAACTCTCTTCCATTCATCAAAAACATTCTCTAAGTCCTGAAAGTTATTCTCTAAGACAACAAAGTCTTTCTCAGAGCTACCAAAGTTGTTCTCTAAGACATAAAAGTTATTCTCAGAGTCATCAAAGTGATCTCTAATTCACCTTCGTTCTCCCAAAGTTGTTCTCTAAGACACCTTCGTTCATCAAAGAAACTCTCCTTCTTCCATCATGTTATTCTTTAAGACATCTTCAATCATAAATTTTCTCTCCAAAATGTAACTAGTTCAGCTTTTCATACCAAGCCTGCACTTGTTAAAATATATTTTCTCAGTCACTTTACCCTAAAACTGTTCTCTGAACTATCCTAACTTAACTTACCTTACCTTACCTATCTTACCTTACCTTACCTATCTTACCTAACTTAACCTGCATAACCTAACTTTACCTATCCTAACCTAACTTACCTTACCTTACCTATCTTACCTAACTTTACCTATCTTACCTAACTTAACCTGCATAACCTAACTTTACCTATCCTAACCTAACTTATCCTGCATAACCTAACTTTACCTATGTTACCTTACATTACCTATCTTACCTAACCTAACCTAACTTTACCTATGTTACCTTACCTTACCTTACCTATCTTACCTAACTTAACCTAACTTTACCTATGTTACCTAACTTAACCTTCATAACCTAACTTTACCTATCCTAACATAATTTACCTTACCTTCCCTATCTTGCCTAACTTTACCTATCCTAACTTACCTTACCTATCATACCTAACTTAACCTGCTTAACCTAATTTACCTTACTTTACCTAACTTATATAACTTATCTTACCTATCCTAACGTAACCTAACTTGCTATACCTAACTTAATCTTACATTCCCAAACTGATGTATCCTAACTTATCTAGTCAAACCAGACATGATCTAACTTACATAAGTATTCCTTCTTGTCTTTTGTGTTTCGTCAATCATTGTCTCATATTCATTTACTCATTTCATTAGTTAATTTCTCAAATGGTCACTTATGCATTTCAAGTGCTATTTGTTAGAGATTGGATATTTAAGCATTTCAAAGGATTTTTGTTATATATGGGAAACTTACTCGTTTCAAGGGATAATTTCTCAAATGGACGTTTTTGCATTTCAAGTGCTATTTGTTAGAGATTGGATATTTAACCATTTCAAAGGATTTTTTGTTATATATGGGAACTTACTCGTTTCAAGGGCTAATTTCTCAAATGGTCATTTTTTGCAGATCAAGGGTTATTTGTTAAAGTTCATCAAGTTGCTCATAAGTTGTATTTAGTAGGTTCTATCTTATGTTCTTATTCCCCAACCCCTTAACCTAACCTCTTGTAATCTTAGTGTATTTAGTAGGTTCTATCATATGTTCTTATTCCCCAACCCTTTAACCTAACCTTTCAGATGTAGTGTATTGTGTTTTTTGACGTATTTGTTGAATATATTATCCTTTTCCTAACCTTTCAGATGTAGTTTTGTTTCTCCTTTTTGTATATTTTTACCCAAACCCACCATCCCACTTAACCTTCTTTCCTTCTTTACTTTGTTTTCACATATAAGTTCATTCTTTATCATAGTAATAATAAAATTACAATAGTAAAGAATCAGATCTACTAAGACTTGAAATTGAGAAACAAGAGCTCGAGGGAGTGAGAGCATGAAAGAAGAGCAAGGAGTAAGAGAGAGGGGGCGGAAGAAATGGGACCAAAGAAGAGAGAATGAGAGAGAGTGTGGGCATGGGAGCACTAAGACTTGAATTGAGAAAAAGAAAACTAAGTGAATGAGAATGAGGGTGTGAGAATGGGAGCAATAAGACTTGAATTGAGAAAAAGAAAAACTAAGTGAATGAGAATGAGGGTGTGAGAATGGGAGCAATAAGACTTGAATTTGAGAAACAAGAGAGCATTGAGCAAATGAGGGAGAGAGAGGGGGAGGAAGAGAGAGAATAAGGAGAGAGATAGAAAAGGAGGGTTAGAAGGAGTAGGAGAATCAAAGTAAAGAAGGAAAGATGGTTTGGGTAAAAATATACAAAAGGAGAAACAAAGCTACATCTGAAAGGTTAGGAAAAGGATAATATATTCAACAAATACGTCAAAAAACACAATACACTACATCTGAAAGGTTAGGTTAAAGGGTTGGGGAATAAGAACATATGATAGAACCTACTAAATACACTAAGATTACAAGAGGTTAGGTTAAGGGGTTGGGGAATAAGAACATAAGATAGAACCTACTAAATACAACTTATGAGCAACTTGATGAACTTTAACAAATAACCCTTGATCTGCAAAAAATGACCATTTGAGAAATTAGCCCTTGAAACGAGTAAGTTCCCATATATAACAAAAATCCTTTGAAATGGTTAAATATCCAATCTCTAACAAATAGCACTTGAAATGCAAAAACGTCCATTTGAGAAATTAGCCCTTGAAACGAGTAAGTTCCCATATATAACAAAAATCCTTTGAAATGCTTAAATATCCAATCTCTAACAAATAGCACTTGAAATGCATAAGTGACCATTTGAGAAATTAACTAATGAAATGAGTAAATGAATATGAGACAATGATTGACGAAACACAAAAGACAAGAAGGAATACTTATGTAAGTTAGATCATGTCTGGTTTGACTAGATAAGTTAGGATACTCAGTTTGGGAATGTAAGATTAAGTTAGGTATAGCAAGTTAGGTTACGTTAGGATAGGTAAGATAAGTTTATATAAGTTAGGTAAAGTAAGGTAAATTAGGTTAAGCAGGTTAAGTTAGGTATGATAGGTAAGGTAAGTTAGGATAGGTAAAGTTAGGCAAGATAGGGAAGGTAAGGTAAATTATGTTAGGATAGGTAAAGTTAGGTTATGAAGGTTAAGTTAGGTAACATAGGTAAAGTTAGGTTAAGTTAGGTAAGATAGGTAAGGTAAGGTAAGGTAACATAGGTAAAGTTAGGTTAGGTTAGGTAAGATAGGTAAGGTAAGGTAACATAGGTAAAGTTAGGTTATGCAGGATAAGTTAGGTTAGGATAGGTAAAGTTAGGTTATGCAGGTTAAGTTAGGTAAGATAGGTAAAGTTAGGTAAGATAGGTAAGGTAAGGTAAGGTAAGTTAGGTTAGGATAGGTAAAGTTAGGTTATGCAGGTTAAGTTAGGTAAGATATGTAAAGTTAGGTAAGATAGGTAAGGTAAGGTAAGTTAAGTTAGGATAGTTCAGAGAACAGTTTTAGGGTAAAGTGACTGAGAAAATATATTTTAACAAGTGCAGGCTTGGTATGAAAAGCTGAACTAGTTACATTTTGGAGAGAAAATTTTATGATTGAAGATGTCTTAAAGAATAACATGATGGAAGAAGGAGAGTTTCTTTGATGAACGAAGGTGTCTTAGAGAACAACTTTGGGAGAACGAAGGTGAATTAGAGATCACTTTGATGACTCTGAGAATAACTTTTATGTCTTAGAGAACAACTTTGGTAGCTCTGAGAAAGACTTTGTTGTCTTAGAGAATAACTTTCAGGACTTAGAGAATGTCTTTGATGAATGGAAGAGAGTTAGAGAATAACATAACATGACTGAGAATAACTTTTGATAACTCTTAGAATAACTTGATGTCTTAGAGAATAACTTTAGATGTCTCTGAGAATAACTTTTATGAACGAAGATGTCTGAGATTAACTTTGACGTCTCTTGGAATAACTTTTGTGGACATGAGAATATCTTTGGATAACTCTGAGATTAACTTTGATAGCTCTGGGAATAACTTTTATGATTTTGAGAACATCTTTGATGTCTTGGAGAACAACTTTGATGACCAAGATTAACTTTAGATGTCTCTGAGAATAACTTTTATAACATAGAAATTAACTTTAGATGTCTCTGAAAATATCTTTGATGACTTCGAGAATAACATTTGATTACTCTGAGAATAACTTTTATGTCTTACATAATAACTTTAGATGTCTCTGAAAATAACTTTGATGAAAAAAGATGTCTTAGATTAACTTTTGATGACTTTGAAAACAAGTTTGATGAACAAAGATGTTTTGAAAGTTTCTCTGACGAACGAAGGTGACTCTGAGAATAGCTTTGGGTAGCTCTGAGAATAACTTTTGTTGTCTTAGAATAACTTTTTGATTGTTCTGAGAATAACTTTAGATATCTCTGAGAATAAGTTTGATGAACGAAGATATCTTACAGAGCAAATTTTATGTTTCGAAGAATAACTTTTTGATGACTGGGAATGACTTTGTTGTCTTAGAGAATAACTTTGAGGGCTTAGAGAATGTCTTTGATGAATGGAAGTGAGTTAGAGAATAACATATCATGACTGAGAATAACTTTTGATAACTCTTAGAATAACTTTGATGTCTTAGAGAATAACTTTAGATGACTTTGAGAATGTCTTTGGATAACTCTGAGATTAACTTTGATGTCTTTGAAACAACTTTGATGAATTGGCGAATGTCTTTGAGAACATGAGTAGTATTTTGTTAGCTCAGAGAATAACTTTTTGATGACATAGAGAATAACTTTTGTTAGCTCTTTGAATAACTTTGATGACTTTGAGAATGACTTCTGAGAACATGGGTAGTATTTGAATGCGTCTTTGATGTAATGAAAAGTAACTTTGATGTCTCGAAGATATCTTGCAGATCAACTTTGATGACAGAGATTAACTTTTGTTGTTTTAGAGATTAATTTTGTTAGCTCCGAGAATAACTTTTGTTGTCTTAGAATAACTTTTTGATTGTTCTGAGAATAACTTTAGATATCTCTGAGAATAAGTTTGATGAACGAAGATATCTTACAGAGCAAATTTTATGTTTCGAAGAATAACTTTTTGATGACTGGGAATGACTTTGTTGTCTTAGAGAATAACTTTGAGGGCTTAGAGAATGTCTTTGATGAATGGAAGTGAGTTAGAGAATAACATATCATGACTGAGAATAACTTTTGATAACTCTTAGAATAACTTTGATGTCTTAGAGAATAACTTTAGATGACTTTGAGAATGTCTTTGGATAACTCTGAGATTAACTTTGATGTCTTTGAAACAACTTTGATGAATTGGCGAATGTCTTTGAGAACATGAGTAGTATTTTGTTAGCTCAGAGAATAACTTTTTGATGACATAGAGAATAACTTTTGTTAGCTCTTTGAATAACTTTGATGACTTTGAGAATGACTTCTGAGAACATGGGTAGTATTTGAATGCGTCTTTGATGTAATGAAAAGTAACTTTGATGTCTCGA
The DNA here is from genome assembly GCF_020424385.1 of Procambarus clarkii. Lineage (NCBI taxonomy): Eukaryota > Metazoa > Arthropoda > Malacostraca > Decapoda > Cambaridae > Procambarus > Procambarus clarkii. The sequence goes on from NW_025573726.1 coordinate 11,140, forward strand.
AGATATCTTGCAGATCAACTTTGATGACAGAGATTAACTTTTGTTGTTTTAGAGATTAATTTTGTTAGCTCCGAGAATAACTTTTATGCCTCTGAGATTAACTTTAATGAACGAAGATGTCTTAGAAAGTTTCTCTGATGAACGAAAGGCTACTTAGAGAATAGCATTTTGATGACTGAGATTAACTTTTTGATGACTCTGAGAATAACTTTGAGGATGCGAGTAAATTTTGAGTGTTTGAGAGTGTCTTTTGATATCTCGAAGAGTGCCCTTGAAGTCTTAAAGGATGTCTTTGATGTCTCGAAGGATGTCTTAGAGTGTAACTTTGGTATCTTTGAGTAAGTCCTTGATGTATTGAAGAGTGTCTTTGATTTCTCGAAGAGTAACTTTGGTGTCACGGAGAGCACCTTTGACTATTTTTCGTACTTGACGACATATAATTTTTACGAAAGTGCTGAAAAAGTTACATTTGACTATTTTTCTTACTTAGCGACATATAATTTTAGTTACGAAAGTGTTGAAAAAGTTACATTTGACTATTTTTAGTGCTCCACAAAGTATAAATGGAAGTTAAGAACGACGATGATAGATATCTTTGACTATATTTTCTTACTTGACGAAAACATAATGGCTGTTACGAAATGATGAATATGACTTTTTCTGTTGATTGATGGATAATTTTAGTTATGAAATGACAATGAAACATGAAGAACACTGCTATTTTCTGATGACTGGGGAATAAGTTTAGTTAAGAAATGATGAAAGTTATTATTTAGTTGATTGACGATGGATAAAAGCTAGTTATGAACAGTTTTGGAAAGTTTCCTTTAACAATTTTTTCTTGATGAAACATAGCGGCTGTTAAGAAAGTGCTGAAAGAAGTTTCCTTTGACAATTTTCAGCTAAGAGAAAGGTTGTTTTAGTTAAGAACAGTGTTGAACGAGGCTATTTCTGACTATTTTTAGTTGACTGGATATAGGTTTAGTTGAGAAATGACGAAAGTGACTATGTTTTTAGTTGATTGGCGAAAGATTTTTTTAGTTAAGGAACGTTAAATAACATGTAAGGGGAAAACCCAGAGAACATATGGGGAACATGGCAAAGAACACATGTAAGAAAAGTTGATGAATACAGTGAACATGCTGGGAATATGAACTTACAGAGAACATGAAAACATGATAAGGAGAATAGGGATTACAAAGAATGAACAATGGACTTGTGAAGAACATGGAGAATATGACAAAAGAATGTAGAAAACATGTAAGTGAAGGTGAAAAACGAAGTGATCTTGTGAGGAACATGAACTTGTAGAGGAACATGAATATTGACAAAGAACACAAAATATGGAAGTTAGCATGAATATTGAGTATAAAAGTTGTAAAGAGAACATGTGATGAATATGAAAACATAGAAAATATGACTAGAATTTGTAGAGAACATAATGAGACTAAGAGAAAGATTACATAAAAAATGGAGATACTTGTGAAAATATGAACTGAATGGGACTGTGAACATTTGAAGAACATGGAGTGAACACGGATGAGAATACGAAGAACACAGTGAATATAGAGAAAATATGCAAATACAGTACGATTATTGAAGGTTTGGATAAGTTGGGGATGAGAAGGTAAGGGAGGGAAAGGGTAAGAGTTAAGCTGGAGACGGACTTGATCGAAAATATTTATGTCTGATGATCTAAGGCTGAGGGAATGGAGCTTGGTTAATGCCCTGATTAATTTTACTACGTTAGAAAATAAGGTGATCTTAAATCTCATGTGATATAGTTGGAAATAAAGAACTTGTACAAAATGAACTAAGCTGGGGCACAAGAGTTGAAACTTGATAACTGAACTGGTTTTTATTTACTATGTCTGAAAATGTAGTTGGGTGATTTGGACTGAGAGTAATGAATTTACAAAGTGAGCTTGGACAGAGGACAAGAGCTAGAGTTTTATAATTGTTTACTTCATATTTACTATGTCTGAAATACAGAGGGTAAAAAATTTCGGGGAAATTGATGGTTTATTTAAAAAGACTTGAGGGTGGAAGAGGGTGGGGGACGAGAGCTGGAGCTCAGTAACTGACTTGATCTTATTTACTAACTTTGAAGTATGTCTGCTTTTAATTTTAGGGAAATTGATGGGTTATTTACAAAGATATGAAGGAGAACTAAGGCGGAGACGAGAGCTGGAGCTCGATAACTGACTTGATTTTATTTACGGTGTCTGAAATACAGAGGGTAAAAATTTCAGGGAAATTGGACTGTTACTACGATCTTGTATAAACGAACTATGGTGGGGGACAAGCGCTGGAGCTCGATAACTATTTTGATCTTATTTACGGAGCCTGAAATACAGAGGTTAAAAATTTCAGGGAAATTGGACTGTTACTAACGAAGATACGAGAGAGAGCTAAGGCGGAGGACAAGCGCTGGAGCTTGGTAACTGTTTTGATCTTATTTATGGTGCCTGAAATACAGAGGGTGAAAATTTCAGGGAAATTGGACTGTTACTAACTTTGAAGTATGTCTGCTTTTAATTTTAGGGAAATTGATGGGTTATTTACAAAGATATGAAGGAGAACTAAGGCGGAGACGAGAGCTGGAGCTCGATAACTGACTTGATTTTATTTACGGTGTCTGAAATACAGAGGGTAAAAATTTCAGGGAAATTGGACTGTTACTAACGAAGATACGAGAGAGAGCTAAGGCGGAGGACAAGCGCTGGAGCTTGGTAACTAAATTACTGTATTGAACTACGTTTGAAATATGATTATTTTTAAATTTTAGAGGGTTTGGAATGATAGTATTCATTATATGACAGGGGACTAAGGTGGGGGAACGTGAGCTAGAACTTGCTTACTAACATGATTTATTTGTGTAAAACTGACTTGCTTAATGAAAAGGAGAAAACATACGATGTTTGAAAATAGCAAGAGAGAGAATAATATGAAGAGGAGAGAGAGAGAGAGAGGAGGGACGGTCCAGATATTACGGATAAGATAAGATAAGATTAAGAGCTGACTGGCTGGGCGCAAAGTAAATAAAGGTGATGCGACAGATTGCGAGGTAAGGGGGGAGGGAGGGAGGGGGGTGTGATGTACGAGACTTGAAAACAATGACTTATACAGATAACTTTCTAAATTTATATGAATAACTAAGGCTTACATAGACGATTTTGTAAGTTGAAAACATGTAAATATGTCCGTAGAGTTCTCCTGGAAGCCCTAAAGTGCTACACACGTTATTTGAATTTCTCCCATAAGGCTTTAACAAACTTCTATGTCTCGGAAATTATTTTTCTCATAAGAAATCCTTACTTCAAAATCTGTGACTGTCCAAATTCGCCTGAAAAAACCCTGGCTCACAAACATGAATTTCTAAATTTACCTGAAACCCTTGGGGCGCACAGGGGAATTTCTAAATTTACCTGAAACCCTTGGGGCGCACAGGGGAATTTTCTCCCAGAAAAAAAAATTCCCCTGTGAGGCGCCTTCCCTACTACTGACCACAACATTATACACGACCACTACATTATACAGGACCACTACATTATACACTATCACTACATTATACAGGACCACAACATTATACAGGACCACTACATTATACAGGACCACTACATTATACACTATCACTACATTATACAGGACCACAACATTATACAGGAACACTACATTATACAGGACCACAACATTATACAGGACCACAACATTATACAGGACCACTACATTATAAAGGACCACTACATTATACACTACCACTACATTATACAGGACCACAACATTATACACGACCAGTACATTATACAGGATCACAACATTATACAGGACCACAACATTATACACGACCACTACAATATACAGGACCACAACATTATACAGGACCACTACATTATACTGGACCACTATATTATACAGGACCACAACATTTTACAGGACCACAACATTATACAGGACCACAACATTATACAGGACCACAACATTATACACGACCAGTACATTATACAGGACAACAACATTATACAAGACCACAACATTATACAGGACCACAACATTATACAAGACCACAACATTATACAGGACCACAACAATATACAGGACCATAACATTATACAGAACCACAACATTATACAGGACCACAACACTGATCTCCACATGAACATAAGTCCAAAACGTTGTAGAAACCTATATATTCTTGACAAATTTATGATCCATTAAAAAATTGAATTCCATCTTCCTTTTTTTCATAAAAGTTTTTTCGTTAACTTTTCACCAAAACTTTTTGCTCGTCAGACCCAGCCGCTTGACTTTAATTTGAATTCCCGATAAAATATTTCCTTGTGAATTCTATTTCAAGGTTTTCTCATTGTTTGCATGTTTGTAATGAGATTAAAAATGAGAGAGATTGACAGGTTAACTTATGTGGATATATATATATATATATATATATATATATATATATATATATATATATATATATATATATATATATATATATATATATATATATTTATATGTATATATATATATATGTATATATATATATATATATATATATATATATATATATATATATATATATATATATATATATATATATATATATATATATATATATATATATTTTGGTAGCAGTCTTTCCTGTAGACATATATTATTAAATATGACTGAAAAAGTAAGATTAATAATTCTAACACAAATGTTCTCGATATTTCTTATGTTTCTTTTCACTGTTGATGGTAATTGAAAAATCAATTCTCCAAAATTCATTTTTATTTCTAGTCTGACGCGACACTTGAACGGGTTTCGTAATAACTTATTACATTTTCAAAGAGTTTAGTTTACACACACACAACTATAACCTGCAAACACTAAACAGAGTTCTTACTATGCAATGATTTAAACAGCTTTCATTTTTCATTTTATACCCACATTTTGGGTGAGGTGATATGTTACAACAGTTTTGGATGAGACGAACAAAACTTTCAACACAGGATAGAACACGAAACAATGGCTATTGAAGGTAAGAATGGAAGTAACTGCAGAGGGCCTATTGACCCATATTTCTTGATGCTTCTATATTGGAGCGGAGTCTTGAAGTGGGTAGAATATAGTTGTGCATTAATTTGCTGGTGTTAACTTCTTGATGTGTAGTGCCTCGCAGATGTCAAGCCGCCTGCTTTCGCTGTATCTATCGATGATTTCTGTGTTGTTTGCTAAGATTTCTCTGGTGATGGTCGGGTTGTGGGAAGAGATTATATGTTCCTTAATGGAGCCCTGTTGCTTATGCATCGTTAATCGCATGGAAAGAGATGTTGTTGTCTTGCCTATTGTGACGGAGTTCCCCCCCTTATAATTCTCCCACGCCTGCAGTAAGAGTCATGTCTGCTTTTCCCAAGCGTTCTCTACGTTGCAGGCTACAATTTGATATATGGGAGAGAGTGAAGTGTTCTCGGAGAGCCGAGAAATTTGTGAAATAGTGATATTTTGGCCTGTGGTTTAGGCCCCTTAGGGAGCCAAGATGGCGCTGGCCTCTCTGATCTCCCGCCAAAACCGTGTGACGTCAGTGGCACCGGATTGGTCACCGACAGCAGTGTGGCACCGGGAGCCAATGAAAACCTCCCGTGGCGAAAGTGACGTCACGAAGGAAGGGGGTCCGGCCAGCGCGCCGGGCTGGCGCCAGCAGTCATACACGACACGTCATAGAGGTCGGACGTGCGACGAGTGGTCCTGTCTGTCGGACAGCTGTTTCCCACTACCGTGGATTTACGCGTCATCGGAAGTTCGCCAGTACTCTGAGAAGTCTTCCCTAGTTCATGTGTTGAACCAGAAGAGGGAATTGACGGTTATTTGAGCAACAAGTGCTCCAGTCAGGTACTGTGCCAGTAGCAGTGAAGCCGTGCAGTGACGTAGGTTGACGTCTGTGGCAATTCACCAGTTCGTGACAGCGTAGTGGCTGACAGAGCCACTGGGTAGCTGAGGAAGAGAGGACTATTTGGGGAAACCGGACGACTGTAGCTGAGACGTAGGCGACAGCCGTTGCTGGGAGAAGACGACGGCCAGGAGACCGACTCCAACCTTCAAGAAGTCAAGGAGGAGGACGGACCTGCAGTGAGGAGGCACGGAGACGACGCGCTAAACGGTGGGACGACGAGAGGCTCTGATAGGACACGACGACGTGTAGTGTGGGGGCGTTCCCGACACGAGGACCAGGAGCTACATCTCGACTCTCATCGGAGGATAGGGTGAAGTAGGTGGTTCTAGTTCCCTCCCCATTCCCCTTTAGTTAGCTATGTTATTTGGCTATATTTTCTAGCCCGAAGATTTTATATGTCGTGAGCAAGTCTCACTTATGTCACGGTAAAGCACCAGGGTGCTAGACAGTACTATCAAGAGTACTTGTAATATTCATGTTGATTGTTGGTGTGTACAGGCACCAGGAACCAGTGATAAATTTACTGTGTTGTGTATATCTTTCTATAGATTTTGATATGAACATATAGTGGTAAATATATATATAAGATTATGCCAGTATTTGGAGGTTAGGCTATGTGCCCAGAAACTATTAATTTTCCATGTATTGATGATTGATTTATAAACCATATATATGTCTATGTTCATTCAGTGAATAATCATTTGTGAGTACAGTGAATTATTGCGTTATCGCCAACGAGAGAAAGTACTGAAAACTCCAGTGTTAATATTTCATAATATATTGTTGGATAAATAACAATGTGAAGCCATTACAGTGAATCATTATAGCATTGATTGTAGAAAAGACTGTTTGAGCCTGAGTACAGTGTAACTGAGTAGTACGGTTTATTTGTGCCAATATCGAGTGTGCGAGTTTCTAGTAATATTGGAAAATTTAAAGGAACAGCGCGCGTGAATCTAGAAAACAAGCAAAGTTCGCGCGGAGAGGCCATTGCAATCAGCTGTTCTTGACACTTGATGAGGAGGGGAGAGTGTTGCCCTCTTGCGGTCGCATAATATCCGTGGGAATTACCGGCCGAGTCAGGATCAGTTGATTTATCGATTATTGTGTGGCCTTGTGACATCTTTCATACCTTTTAAGTAAAATACAAAACTATCTTAGTGTTTTTATCATTCCCTCCATTGATCTTGTGGCTATACTATACCTGTAAGCATAGAGTGATAACAATAAGTACCTGCCTGATTCCTGATCTTTGAGTGTGACCTTGCCAAGGCTACCACTGAATACACCAGTCCACTGAGGGTGTTACTGGCCACCTTAAACACCAGTTGGCGATCTTGTGTTTAACCGTAGAGCCCTATTGTTGGGGAGGGCACACGACAGTCGAGGTGAACGAGTCGTGTTCTCACTCTTTCTTAATAAGAGGCCGTTAAGATTGACTGGGAGACTCTCCTGGCGTGCAGTGGCGCCGTGAGGATCGAGGGAAGACCCGCAGGGCTACGGTGAGTTACCTTGAGCGTAACTATTGCTCACCCCAGAGTAAGGGTAGAGAATAACAGAGAGAGGAGGAAACCCCAACATTGGCGACCTTGCCAGGATATAGATCGGAGTAAAGGTTGCAGTGGTACTTGGCAGTGGTGTTAGAGATCAGGTGAAGGTTATCACTCGTAGCACAAGATGGAGGATGATAAAGTAGCGAGGTTTATTGACTCTAGAGACGAACAGGTGCTGGAAGAGTGCACCAAGGCACAGTTACAGGCTATAGCGGATCATTTTGGAATAAAGCTGAAATCTGCCCGAGTTGGTGAAAGAAGACTAGAGATAATGGCTCAGCTAAAGGCTCGAGACGAAGCTGTGGGGGAGGAACGGCCCCAAACACCTGCCAGTGAGGGTGAACACCTGAGTATTGGTGGAAGCAGCAGGGGATCCAGCGGCAGCAGGCACAGCATTAAGCTGGAAATAATGAAGCTGCAGCTGGAAGCACAGCAGCGCAAGGAAGAGCGAGAAGCAGAAGCGCAGCTGAGGAGAGAAGAGCGAGAGGCGCAGCTGAGGAGAAGAGAAGAGGCACAGCAGCGCAAAGAAGAGCGAGAAGCGCAGCAGCGCAAAGAAGAGCGAGAAGCAGAGGCACAGCTGCGCCGGGAAGAACGAGGAGCGAGAGGCACAGCTGCGCCGGGAAGAACAGGAGCGAGAAGCACAGACGAAGCGTGAGGAACGAGAAGCACAGCTACGCAGGGAAGAACGAGAGCAAGAAGTTAGGCTGAGACAAATGGAAATAGAAGCCAACCAGGAGGTGGAGCTGAAGCGAGCTGAACTGGGACTAGGTGCCCCTGCCCCGCCACAGGAAGACCGACGAGTGAGGGAACGAGACCTGCCGGTCTTTGTGCCTAGTGAAGCCGAAAGTTTCTTCGATCACTTTGAGAGAGTTGCTGCTATGAAGAGGTGGCCGAGGGCGGAGTGGGCGGAGTTGGTCCAAGGAAGGCTCACAGGGGAAGCTCGCCAAGCCTTCACCATGCTCGACTTCCAAGAATGCACTAACTACGATGCGGTAAAACGAGCTGTGCTCCGTTCCTTTAAGCTCACGCCAGAGTGTTACAGAAAGAGGTTTAGAGAATGTACCCGGTTGCCAGGAAAATCGTATGCGGAGACGGCGAGGGACATTGAAAGAAAGCTCCTTAAGTGGCTGGACTCTGAAGAAGCAAGGTCGGTCGAAGAGGTCAAGGAACTAATGGCCATGGAAAAGTTTATGTCCGTGCTCTCTCCTGAGATCAGGATGAGGGTAAAGGAGGCGGACATAAAGGACCTGAGGGCCGCAGCCGACCGGGCCGACATGCTAGAGGAAGCCCTACGCCCACGCAGAGAGGGACAGAACCGACCACCCGCATACGTCGGAAACGATCGGAGTTATAGAAGGACGGATGGATGGAGGACAGGAACGAGTTCTCCCAAAGTCCCATTTCTCAAGTTGGAACACCCGAGGATCAAAAGGTGTTGTAGAGCCGATAGGGGAGAACCAAGCTGAGAGCTCGGGAACTGTTACTGCAGGGAAAGAAACGACAAGTGAGGCGGGAAAGACACAGGGTGTGACGGTCTCTGGAGGCAGTGCTAAGGCGAGCGGTGGCGGATGGTCTCCGCCGAGGGGCCGCTGCTACAACTGCGGAATACCCGGACACGTCGCGCGGGAGTGCAGACGCCCTAAGCAGCGGGGACACGTTGCTTTAGTGATGTTCGAGGACCAGAGGGCCGAGGGAGTGCGGGATGAACCCGTGCTGAATGGGGAGAAGAAAGTTCACCCATTCATGTGTCAAGGAACCGTAAGGATGGGGGTCGCAGACCCCATCCCAGTGAAGATGCTAAGAGACACCGGGGCTGACTTTACCCTGGTAAGTGAAACCCTGTTCCCCGAGGGTTACAAGAGCACCAGTGTGGGGGTGGCTAGGGTGACCACTGTGGGAGGCCCAGTGAGGATGCCCCTACACCAGGTAACTTTAAATTCCGAATATGGCTGCCAGACCCTAGAGGTGGGAGTCTGTACATCAATGCCCAAGATGGAGGCGCAGGTCATCTTGGGGAATGACGCGTGTGGAGGATATGTCCTCCCGCATCTCGTGAAAGGCGAAGAGTGCCCAGAACAACACGAGGAGACAGGCGAAGATTTGAACGCCTGTGGGGACGAGAAGGGAATCGCACCGGTGGCGATCCCAGTTTGTACTGAGACACCGAGACAACGCGAAGAACCAGGAGGTTGTGGATCTGATGGGGCTGAGGAGTCGACTGACAGCCTGGGAACAGATCACCTCTGCGTAGGACCCAGAGAACGAGTGGAGGGCGAGAGTAGCCCGAATGGTGAGTTGCAGGTGACACTCACCAGTTCTCCAGGGGTAAACCGCGTTCGTCTCGAAGAGTTACAGCAGGAGGAGTTCCCCGAGTTGGTTAGTAAGGCCGAAGGAGGACGTGTGGGTCCTGAGAAGGCTTACTTTCCATTTATATATATTATATATGCCATGCTATTCATGATGAAGGAACGATGGACGCCAGGAGCAACCGTGGGAACGGTGAATAAATATGTCCAGAAGTTCAAAGAACGTCTCACTAGAGCGAAGAAACTGGCTAGGAAGCTCCTGAAGAAGGCGCAACATAAGATGTCGAAGTGGTTCGACAGGAGAGCTGCGCAGAGAGATTTTCAGGCCGGATCCAAAGTAATGGTTGTGCTGCCAGGTAAAGGAAGAGTGACCAGGTCGCGGTTCAAGAGACCATACCGAGTGCTGCGACGGTTGGGTCCACTGTCGTACGAGATTGGGAAGCCGGATGGACCCCGGAAGAAACAGGGGTGTCGCATGGACCGCCTGAAACCTCTCTTCAATGTGGAAGGAAGAGCCGACAAGCAGGACGGAACGGATACCCGAGAAACCCAGCGGAAGACGGGTCTGAGTGTACTGAGGGACCGAGAACTCCCGGAGGAGGAAAGTAAGTGGTCCAGGGCGAACGGCACCAGTCTCACCCGCGCTGAGGGTCTGACAAGGATCAAGGTCAAGCACATCAAAGGGAAGGACGACGTAGTAGCGGACGCCCTATCCCGCATGCACTAACCAGACATGACTCTTATTTTAAGGGGAGGGGTATGTGACGGAGTTCCCCCCTTATAATTCTCCCACGCCTGCAGTAAGAGTCATGTCTGCTTTTCCCAAGCGTTCTCTACGTTGCAGGCTACAATTTGATATATGGGAGAGAGTGAAGTGTTCTCGGAGAGCCGAGAAATTTGTGAAATAGTGATATTTTGGCCTGTGGTTTAGGCCCCTTAGGGAGCCAAGATGGCGCTGGCCTCTCTGATCTCCCGCCAAAACCGTGTGACGTCAGTGGCACCGGATTGGTCACCGACAGCAGTGTGGCACCGGGAGCCAATGAAAACCTCCCGTGGCGAAAGTGACGTCACGAAGGAAGGGGGTCCGGCCAGCGCGCCGGGCTGGCGCCAGCAGTCATACACGACACGTCATAGAGGTCGGACGTGCGACGAGTGGTCCTGTCTGTCGGACAGCTGTTTCCCACTACCGTGGATTTACGCGTCATCGGAAGTTCGCCAGTACTCTGAGAAGTCTTCCCTAGTTCATGTGTTGAACCAGAAGAGGGAATTGACGGTTATTTGAGCAACAAGTGCTCCAGTCAGGTACTGTGCCAGTAGCAGTGAAGCCGTGCAGT
>NW_025573727.1:5000-12208 GCF_020424385.1 Procambarus clarkii
TAGAGTATACGTCAAAATGCGACGTTCGATTAGGAGGACGGGGTTTAGGATGGATTGGCTCAATAAGCCATAAAATTATAATATTAACCTAACCTTAACAACTCTAAAATAAATATATACTTAATAAAATATAGTTTTATGTAGCGATTACACGATTAGCTACGGGGAAAAAAAGGATGATTAATGTGCCTTTTGGGAACGGCTGCCGCTTGGACGAATATACCCTATTAGGTACATGGATGTCCTTCAGCGAATAACAGTATTGTCCATCGGGTCGGCCAGGGGAACACTTCAAGCTCGGCCAAATAGGATTCAACGCTTCAGGCCAAGAGAGAGAGAGAGAGCTCTCGCCCCCAAAATACCTGGACACCAATACCTGGTCAATAGGATCACAGACTCGGATCTTTTATAAAGCTCTGACCGAGGGTGGTTAATACATTTTCCCTTGGGTTTCGGGCACGGGGGAAGGCAGAGAAAGGTTCCTTTCAGGCCCAACAGCGTGTTAGTATTTGTTTAGGATAAGACTGGGGGCATATATCATGTCTTCTAACGATTCAGTCTCATCTCACAGCAGCTTCAGTGCTAATTCAATCCCTGAATTGGTTAGTGGAAAGATTCTATATATATCCAATTCTGTCTGCTTCTAAGAGATTCCTTCCACATTGAAGAATTTGTATTTTCAAGAACATATATATTTTCTCTTTAGGTCGTAACTTTGGCCTCAATTCTTTTTTTCTCGTATTCTTCCAGGTTAAGGGTCCAACTGACCACCACAGCCAGCCATTCACAAGCCAGTGAAAAGTTGAAAAGGGGATTAAAATATTGCGTTTTAAACTCGTTCATGGGTTAAAATTGTCCCTTTAGGGATCTCGAAGACCTACGGTGACTAGTTTGAGTAAATTTGGGTTTCACTCGCTTGAGTGAAGCCTGCCAGTTCCATCCCTCTTCCCCAGAGCCTCTGGGTCCCCTCTCTCTCTCTCTCTCTCTCTCTCTCTCTCTCTCTCTCTCTCTCTCTCTCTCTCTCTCTCTCTCTCTCTCTCTCTCTCTCTCTCTCTCTCTCTCACTCTCACTGTTGAACAGCTTCTCCACTCTACTGGTCTGAGGAAACGTAATCCCTCCTATTCCGTTAGGGAGCGTGTGATTCTTCCAGCCTACTCTATGGACAGCTGAGTTGAAATCCTCGTCACGCATAGACAAGCAGCTCCGGGTCCCACAGGAGAGTGTAGCGACAAGAGGACATACTCTATCGTGTTTCTTCCTTTTGTGGCCGTTCTGGTGTTACCCAAACCATCAGACTTGCTATGAAGCTCCAAATTCCAGCTTTCATTCCTTCATTATCACTCTCTTGCTTCTTAAAGTTCAAATGCTTACTTCAGACAACCACAATGAAGGTGGTTGCACCACTGTAAACAATGAAACTTAAAATATAATAACAATTAGTTTTCTTGGTGATAGGAAGTTTGTATATATATATATATTAGTGTGAAAGGGTATTAGGGTATTAGGAAACGTATTGAACCACTTCTACCCAGTCCGGAATCAAATCTGAGATCCCCGAGTGTGAGACGAGGACGTAGACCATTCTACTACAGGACCCATAACACAAATGTAAGAAACATTTCGTAGCGGTGACGACTGCAGAAGTACCAGGCCCTAGTGTTGACCAGACCACACACTAGAAAGTGAAGGGACGACGACGTTTCGATCCGTTCTGGACCATTACAATCGACTTGAGAATGGTCCAGGACGGACCGAAATGTCGTCGTCCCTTCACTTTCTAGTGTGTGGTTTGGTCAACATATTTCTGCCACGTTACTGTGACTCCTCGTCTGCACCGGGCATAGATACATCCAGCATTTACGTGTCCCATTTACGAAGATTATATGGTCTTATTCACAATACATTACGCAGCTTACAAGCTTCGAAACTTTACAACCCAATGACTCTATTGGTATAGAGTTAGAGACAACCTCATTGCGCTTCGGAGCTCGTAAACTCTTTAATAAATTCCAACTAAACCCCCGTCATGATCGAGGAAGGATGCACAGGTTTCGCTATTGGGCACGTAAATGCTACATGAATTCTGGCTGTGGGTGCGTTGGCTGGTCTCTTAGGAAGGACAATGAGTTTACGAGGTTCTCGGCAACTGTTGAATGGGAGAAAGGCGGTCATATGTTCCCTATTAGGAAAGGTGTCAAGGTGTCAGAGAATGATGATGGTGTCAGGAGAGAAAAGCATGGTGTCAGGGGAGAACATGGTGTCAGGGGAGAACATGTTGTCAGGGGAAAGAACATGGTGTCAGGGGGAGAACATGTTGTCAGGGGAAAGAACATGGTGTCAGGGGGAGAACATGTTGTCAGGGGAAAGAACATGGTGTCAGGGGAGAACATGGTATCAGAGGAAAGAACATGGTATCATAGAAAGAACATGGTATCAGGGAAGAACATGGTATCAGAGGAAAGATCATGGTATCAGGGGGGGAAAACATGGTATCAAGGGAAAGAACATTGTGTTAGGAGGAAGAACACGGTCTCAAGATGAGGACATAGTGTCAGGGGGAGAATAGGGGTGGGAGGCATAGTGTCAGAGGTGTCAGAACACGGTGTCGAATATCGTAAGAAGTTATTTCCCACAATTGAATTTAGCGGTTCGAGCCGTCGCCACTGCCCCCCTTTCTGACGGGACGTTGGGACGAAGCTCAATAACTTCCCCACGGTAATTTCGACCATTATACCGCAGTCAACAGTTTGACAGAACGGCTACTATGCCATATCATTGTTCCCTCAGATCCATTCATCGTGGCATGGCCACAGGAACGCCGGCTCTCTGGCCTCTGTAATCAAGAGTTTCGTCTTAAAATGCTGATAATGGCGAGCTATGAATAATGATTTGACTGTTGCGTTAAATACTTCATCTAAATGCATGGCCGCGAACGCCCTGCAGGGATTGAAATAGGCAATGCTAGGCGCTCACAACCTCGCTTTAACAGTGAACTCAACTCATCCTAGATCAAGCCTGTCATCTAGATTATGAACAGCGTCAGATATCTACCCTCAAGAACCTAACTCTTCAATCAGAATGATAAATTTAAGATTTTGTGTACTTGGAATTGACGAGGACGGTCGAGAAAGCGAGGTGGGTTAACTTACTGGTTTATGAATGCACGAGAAACCGATTTAATATTCATGTGAGTGACTTAGGCTTTGAATAGCTTTCCCTGCCCTTCAGAGCTCGACTGTCTTTCCTCCAGTTTCGTGATCAAGCTGGAATATCCGGGGCCCGGAATATTCGTTTTGGATTTCCATGACTAGTAGGCCTCCAGATTCATACTGGAATATTCATTTTGGAGTTCCATGACCAGTAGGCTTCCAGATTTGGGCTGGAATATTCGTTTTGGCTTTCCATAACAAACCCTTGGGTTATAAAGATGAAGAAGACATTCAATTCATATGACTTTAGGAGTTTTAAAATATATATTAAAATGTAAACGAAAAGAATATCATGCAAGGGAGAAAATCCAGTTTGAAAACATTTTCTACTAACTTGGAGAAATTGTCTTTACTTTCTTTACTGTTGTACAGACATTGTCTTTACTGTTGACAAATGTGCACCCTATCACACTTTCTGAACTATTAACAGACAAGACTTGTCTTCTTGCAATACCTTAGAGGTCACCTCTTTGAAATATGTATGAAGTTCTAGTGAACAAGACTAAGTTAGCTTATACCATAATATCGGCAAATGCAGATATCTATATTGATATGAATGCATAGAGCATTGGATAAAATATGAATACATAGAGCATTAGATAAATATGAATGCATAGAGCATTGGATAAAATATGAATACATAGAGCATTAGATAAATATGAATATATAGAGCATTGGATAAATATGAATGAATAGAGCACTGGATAAATTACAAACAAATTTCCAAATGTTTATATTTTTACCCACGACTCTTATATATACAAATCATTAATTGTATATTGTAATTTATATGTTCAGAATACTTTTTCTTAATCCCGCACTGTGTACAGTATATTTATAGTGATATATTCCCTGGGAAGTATAACTTTCCTCTCGGTAAATATATCCTGAGAGTTGACCTTAGCCCTGAACTACATGTTCAGGGCTAAATTATATTTGCTGGTTGGACAGTTAGCTAGTGTAATGGCTTTAATAATCCTGCCGTGGTTGATATAAGTCTTTTAACCCAACACCGAACCAACTTTATTTAATGTTATATTCACGGAGAAGATTACATGCTCGAATTGGCGAACTATCTCGAATTTTATTAACGTAGGCATTATTGAGATATAATTGGCCTATTAAGGTTTGGTGACCTTACTCACATGTACGCATACACACACACACACACACACACACACACACACACACACACACACACACACACACACACACACGCACAGGGGCCTCGCGGCTGAGTGGACAGCGCTCGGGGGTCGTGGTCCTAAGGGCCCGGGTTCGATTCCCGGCTGAGGCAGATACAAATGGGCATAGTTTCTTCCACTCTGATGCACCTGTTCACCTAGTAGTAAATATTTACCTGGGAGTTAGACAGCTACTGCGGGCTGCTTCCTGGGGATATGTGTGTGCGTGTGTTAGAGATAAATATATGTAGTAGATATAATACAGTTAAAATAGATTGGTTAGAAAGGCGGGGTTCAAGAGCTAATAGCTCAACTCTGTAGACACAAATAGTAAAACACACACACACACACACACACACACACACACACACACACACACACACACACACACACACACACACACACATTCTTCTCTCTCTCAAACCCCCAATACTTCGACACAGAGCCACCATTAGGAATCAAATAACAGGTGTGAATGTGATGTGAAAACTGAAACCCCTGTGAGCTCCCGCAGGGGGGTGAAGACCCCCCTTCCCTAGGACTGCTCCTGGGGGTGAGCAGGGGAAAGCGCCCCCCTCCCCTGCTCACATGGTAGAGGCCAGGTGAACAGGGAAACCTTCCAGCAATTGATATACACAATAACCAATATGTACATTGTATCCATTTGCCTTTCCATGGGGAGACTTTCGGCGCTGTGGAGTGGGGGGGACCTGCTGCATGGGTAACAGCTTCTCTTCCATATCAACCTACCCTGGCTTTGCGCCCTAGAGAGGCCACTCCAGATTGACAACCAGAACTCCATAGTCTCGTGAGACTGATGGATGCCTACTACTACTACTACTACTACTACTACTACTACTACTACTACTACTACTACTACTACTACTACTACTACTACTACTTACAGAGCGCGACGCCAACCACTTGGACTGGACGGTAGAGCGACGGTCTCACGTCATGCAGGTCGGCGTTCAATCCCCGACCGTCCACAAGTGGTTGGGCACCATTCCTTTCCCTCGTCCCATCCCAAATCCTTATTCTTTCCGAGTGTTATATTAGCATTAGTCGTAATACCTTAGTGTTTTCTTCTTATTTTTCCTGATTTTCTCCTGATTTCTCCTGATTTCTCCTGATTTTCTCAGTATTTCTCTTGATTTTCTCCTTATTTCTCCTGATTTTCTCCTTATTTCTCCTGATTTTCTCCTGATTTTCTCCTTATATCTCCTGATTTTCTCCTGATTTTCTCCTTATATTTATTATTTCTCCTTACTTTCTCCTTTTTCGCCTTAAATTAAAAGCTCTCTTCAATGTGACCATATTTATCTAATTTCGTTTTGAAATATAAAATAATTTTAGCGCCACTGAAAGTTTAAAGTGAAAGTTGAGAATGTATAAATTGTAGTTTCCTCGACATTTATTTTCAGTTAAATTGGATAAAACGTAGTTTATTATGATGTATCTTGAGAGAGCGCAGCAGTTGCTGCTTTCAGCAGATTAGAACGAGCAGTTCCCCCTAACTTGAGCAGCAGAAGAAATTGGTCGTCCTGGTTTTAGGATTTTGTAGAAAACCCCTATTTCACTAGATATGAACAAACAATACCTTCAAAAGGAGAATAAATAGGTTAAGTTTAAGTCTTGGTAATTTAAGTATGAAAACCCTATTTTAATAGTTTTGAACAAACAATTCCTCCCCTCCCCCCCCCCTCCCTTCAACAGCAGGTAAAAATGGGAAAAGTTCTGGCCTAAGGAAAATGAGGAGGAAAACCCAAAGTTTCCGAGTGGTGGACTGGCTGTTTCGGCGCCTATTATTCTAATAGGGAGCCCGCTTCCCCTTCCTCCGCCTATTATTCTAATAGGGCCCCTGCTACACCTTCCTCCGCACGGGATTTATATCGTGCCTTCGTTAAACTGGAATTCTTATGTTCAGCTAAAACCGTCGACGGAACGTTTAGGTATTCCTTGCTGCCTCTTGGGCTTTGTTTGTGTGTACTCACCTAATTGTACTCACCTAATTGTGCTTGCGGGGGTTGAGCTTTGGCTCTTTGGTCCCGCCTCTCAACTGTCAATCAACTGGTGTACAGATTCCTGAGCCTACTGGGCTCTATCATATCTACATTTGAAACTGTGTATGGAGTCAGCCTCCACCACATCACTTCCTAGTGCATTCCATTTATTAACTACTCTGACAATGAAAAAATTCTTTCTAACGTCTCTGTGGCTCATCTGGGTACTAAGTTTCCACCTGTGTCCCCTTGTTCGTGTCCCACCCGTGCTGAAGAGTTTGTCTTTGTCCACCCTGTCAATTCCCCTGAGAATTTTGTAGGTGGTTATCATGTCTCCCCTTACTCTTCTGTTTTCCAGGGATGTGAGGTTCAGCTCCTTTAGCCTTTCCTCGTAGCTCAATCCTCTCAGTTCCGGGACGAGCCTGGTGGCATACCGCTGAATCTTCTCTAACTTTGTCTTGTGTTTAACTAGGTATGGACTCCAGGCTGGAGCTGCCTACTCCAGGATTGGTCTTACATAAGTGGTATACAGGGTTCTGAAAGATTCCTTACACAAGTTTCTGAAGGCAGTTCTTATGTTGGCCAGTCTAGCAGTCTCACCTAGTTGTGCTTGTGTGTGTGTGTGTGTGTGTGTGTGTACTCACCTAATTGTACTCACCTAATTGTGCTTGCAGGGGTTGAGCTCTGGCTCTTTGGTCCCGCCTCTCAACTGTCAATCAACTGGTATACAGATTCCTGAGCCTACTGGGCACTATTATATCTACATTTGAAACTGTGTATGGAGTCAGCCTCCACCACATCACTTCCTATTG
>NW_025573729.1:0-25000 GCF_020424385.1 Procambarus clarkii
GGTGCCAAGTGTTACTGAGGGTGCTATGTATTACTGAGGGTGCCACGTATTACTGAGGGTGCCAAATGTTACTGAGGGTGCCACGTATTACTGAGGGTGCCACGTATTACTGAGGGTGCCAAGTGTTACTGAGGGGGCCACGTATTACTGAGGGTGCCATGTATTACTGAGTGTTCCACGTATTACTGAGGGTGGCAGATATTACTGAGGGTGCCACGTATAACTGAGGATGCCATGTATTACTTTGTGTGCCACGTATTACTGAGGGTGCCACGTATTACATTGTGTGCCACGTATTACTGAGGGTGCCAAGTGTTACTGAGAGTGCCATGTATTACTGAGGGTGCCAAGTATTACTGAGGGTACCACGTATTACTGAGGGTGGCAGATATTACTGAGGGTGCCACGTATAACTGAGGGTGCCACGTAATACTTTGTGTGCTACGTATTACTGAGGGTGCCAAGTGTTACTGAGGGTGTCACGTTTTACTGAGTGTGCCACGTATTACTGAGGGTGCCACGCATTACTGAGGGTGCCACGTATCACTGAGGGTGTCACGTATTACTGAGGGTGCCAGGTATTTCTGAGAGTGCCACGTATTACTGAGGGTGTCATGTATTACTGAGGGTGGCAGATATTACTGACTATTACTAAATCACTATTATAGACTCGTGGGTTGGTTGGTGTTGTCGTCGTTGATCCTTCTCTACGGACAACCCAACCCACAACTCGGTAGAGTGCTTATACTAGGAGATCACCCTTGGCGCTTCTGGCTCTTGGAGAGGGGCTCAACGTCACACGTTTAGGGGATGCGGCTCCAACATTTAGCCTCGTTGTCACGTGCACACACCCACTCGAGCCGCTGTGACTCCCCACTCTCTCCTTAGGTGATATGATCTCCTCAATCCCCTTTTTGACTTATTAGTATTACCTTTTACCCTGTCCACGGCAGTGGTTCTTGGTTCTTTCTCTCTCTCTCTCCTTCTTACTACCTCCTGGGAAGCCTCACTAGGACAAGGGCAAACACCAGCAAAGTGTGACACATTTACTGGACAAAGCACATACACGATACATCCACACATATAATAATAATGAATCCTATACTCTATAATATCACAATCAGGTTGCACTCCAACACCATCAGAACTCTATTATCAGCTTATCAAGTGGTATCCTATCTCCTGGTTACCACCTGATACTATTAACCTCCTCAAGTTGGTCAAGCCTACATACACTGTTGCACTATCAGCAAGATAATGTATATATAGAAAATCAGCATTTGGATGCAATCACATATATCAGTATAAATGTTCATTGATACACAACAATGATTAATCGATCACTGTCAGTCCTCGAGCACATATATCTGTAGGTAATCAAGCCTACGACTGCAACTCTAAGCTTCAGAATAAATCACTCCTTGACATAAGAATGCAAACAGTCACTCACCTCTCACTGCGTCTTGCACGCTAATGACAACCAAACACTATCAACTCCCTACAAGTAATCCACCAGAACTTCCCCTTCCACCTCTGGAAGTTCACAATCCTAATATCTTTAGGTTCTTCCGGGCTTCACTACCAGGATCCTCTGCAGCTCCTCCAGGCTGCTATCATGAAGTTTCCTTGTGCAACTACGGTGCTTCACCCTTCTGTTAGGTTCTTCCACAGCTCTCTTGGCTGCTACACCATGAAGTTTCCCAGAGCAACTGTGGTGCTTCTCCACCTCTACAGAAGCACGTGACACTCCTCTTCACCGCTGCTTCTCCTCACAGCTCGAGGTCCTCTGCTCCACTACCTTGGAGTCTCATCAGCTACTTCATCTGCTGGCCTCGAAGTGCTCAGCAACTTCTTCCCCAAAGACAAACCTGCAACCCATCGACACTCCAATAAAATGTTCCCCTTTAACACATAAACAAAAAATATTCACACAATATGTTTGCCTCAAACCTCTATCTGTTCTCTACATACAGTGAGAGTGGACTCCCTGTTTTGGGCGGGTCCATACTCCACCTCGCCTGGCGGCGGTCCTCACTCGCTGGGAGGGTCTTCCTCCATCCGGAGCCAGGCTCCCTCAGTCGTCCCCCAGCGCTCAGAGGGGGCGGACGTCGCTCCGTGTTCCTCCCTCTCCACTCTCTTATTTCAGGCTTTCTGCCTTATTAAAACATGTCTAACTTATAAATAAACATCGCTACTGTCGCTGGGCACACGACCAAACTACAAGCAATCACTATGAACTGGCGTATATCGTGCTTACCACAGATTAATTGGTCGAGGGCGCTTTCCCTCTGACGGCGTCTGGTCAGGGCGCTCCCACGGCCCCCAATAATGCCTCCGGGCGGCTTAATATTCACTAATTATCGTCCACGACTTGAGACCACACGTCCCCAGCTCGATTCCACAGCTGGCACGTCTGCACACTTCTCTTCTCTTAGAGATATATCACTAGGGGTTCCCTTCTGATGGGAGCTCAAACGGAGCGCGGCTTCCCCCTGCGATGTCTGGCACTCAAGTGAGGTCAAGGTCCTCCGGAAGCGAGCCTCACGCCTCCAGCAAAATGTCCACATCTCCTAGCCAGTCATTTATCTATTTTCTTCTGCATTGCCCATAATCTCAAACTGTTATACATATCCAAGCAACTATTTTACATATGTGTTATCACCTCAATACTTGCTAGACCTTCTAGTTAGGTCAGGCTTGACGAATAACTCTCAAGGCGGGAGACTCGTTTCTCCTGTAGGCTGAGATCATAACACTCCCCTCCCCTTATTTTTGAGAGTTATTCCAGTGGCAAAGCTCGGGATAATACATCCGCCACTACACTGTCTCGTTCTTCACCCCATATACTCTCTTAGGAGTCTACAATTAATTCGTTGCACCTTGCAACATCTGGCTCACAACTCTCCAGAAACACGATCTTCTCGTAAACGATCTGACCTCTCTGGCACCTCTTGGCTAGGCTGTCCTCCTTGGACGCCTGCAATCCATTGGTCCACTCTACTTACTGTCTCCACCCTCCGTTTCCTCGTCTTCCTCTCTTCACGTCCAGAGTTAGACATCTGCTGTCTGTACCTCCTCTGTCGTCTTCACACTTCCATCTACTGCCATTATACTTTCGTCTCCTGCCATCATACTTCACTCCCTCGTCTTCACCAACTATCCTCCCTTTCGTCTCCTCATTTGTCCAAGACATCGTCTTGTTTGACTTCCATCGAGTCCTCGGCTTTCCTCTATTCCTCCATGCTTGTATCATCTTCCTCTTCCCACACTTTTCACTTCTATACAACTCCATTTCTTCTCCTTCAACTCTTCTTCGTTCCCTAAAAGTTTCTTCGGGCACTATACTACATCCAACAGCACTCGACCATACATGTCGCTTTACCTTTCCTAGAGTGCTCGTAAGCATCTCTCCACACATACTGTCTCTTCTCCTTTCATTTTCTCGGCTATCACTCTTCTTCATTATCTCTACTCTACGTTTTCTGTGAAACATGTCAACTCCTGACATCTCAAACAACTTAACTCTACTACCCAAATGCCTCTGTGCTCGTGGACAACTTGACGCTCTACTCTCGTCCTCTGTATGTCCACATCCTTCCTCATTCCTACTCAGCACAGTTGCATTCGCCTTCCGACTCTTAATTTCAGCAGTCTGGGCTTTACTCAGGTCAACTCTCTCCACAGTATTCTTCTTCGGCTGGGCCATCTTCACTTTTGACCTCACCGAGACTTCATTTTTCTGAGCTGGACCTTCATCAAACAGCCACGCTATATATACGTCGATATCTTCCACCGGTTGAATCGACACTGTCTCCCCTTCTCCAGTGTCTTCCTCGTCGGCCACCTCTGCCTTCCTCACTACCGAAACAGGGTTTTCAATGGCTTGGCGGTCTCCTGACTCATCTCCTCGGATGTCAGTCAGGTTCACACTCTCAGGTGTCCCACCCGTGCCGTGGCCTTCTGGGCTCTCCTCTGGCACAGTCTCCGCTATGACTCTTGGCAACACCTTTGTCCCACACAAGTCATTTCCCAGGATCACTTGGACTCCTGGAATAGGTATGTCGGGGCATACTCCCAACATCACCTCCGCCGACACATATTCCGACCTTAGCTGGACAGTACATACGGGCATGTCACTCTCAGACAATAACCCATATACTCTCATCTTACTCCTGCCAGCTAACCGTCGATCATTCCCAATCAGGCTTCTCGTAATCAAGCTCTGATTAGCTCCGGTATCTCTTAAGATACCAACTTCTACCTCAGGTTGGCCTCTTATACTGATCCAACCTTTACTCATGAACGGCCTATACCTCTCGTTCACTAAATTCGCTCTCTGTGGTTTGTCTCGGAACACATTAGTATATTTACTTCCGGGGTCACACATGGCCAGGGTCACAACTCTCTTGCCCTGTCTACAATCTCGCATCACGTGACCCAATCCGTTACAATTGTAACATCTCATCTGGGAAAAGTCTCTTCTATATGTACCAGAGTAGCTCTGACTCTGTCCACTCGCATGAGAATTCCTCGGGCCAGGTACACTACTTGCACTCTGTGGGGTTTTACTGGACTCTCGATTTCCAGGATAACGATTAGTTTCTCGTTTAGCTCCTCCATCTTCACTTTCAGATGAAGTGCGCGACAACTCTTCTGAGTTTTAGGGTACTTACTTTTATCTGCCCATTTATCAAAATTTTTCTCACCCCAGACTCTTCTGGGTCTCTCATAATTTCTTCCTCCCCAGACTCCATTGGGTCTGCTATTGCTGCGTCTCACCTCGCTTCTCACTCTGTTCTCCCTCAAGCTCTTGTATGCTTCAGTAATCATATCTGCCCTATCTGCGGCATCTTTCACCTCCATTATCCCTGCTTCTTGGATCTTGAACTTTGTTTCGGGATGCATCATCTCCAAGAACTTCTCCATGACCATCAGTTGCTTCAGGTCAGCGTAAGATCCAACTCCAGCAGCCTCAATCCACTTCTGGAATCGTCTTTCCAGATCTCTTGCTGTCTCAGCAAACGTACATGCTCCAACTTTGCTCATCTCTCTGAAGCGCTTCCTATAAGCTTCTGGGGTTAACTGAAACGAGCGCAATATGCTGCTCTTTACTGTGGCATAATCCTGGCACTCTTCCAGTGACAATTGGGTGTATGCCTCCCTGGCTGCACCGGTCAATCTTAACTGGACCAGCTGGGCCCATTCCTCCTGTGGCCACTCCTTGATGCTGGCTACTTTTTCAAAATGCTCGAAGAAGCTCTCCGCCTCTTCGGGAGCAAACAAGGGAATGTCCTTCTCCCTAACCCTAACATCTGGTGGGTGTGATACCTGGGTGGTGCTCTCTGGCAACCCATGTTCAATCCTTTGCTCAGCCAAGGTTCTATTCGCTTCTATCTGCATTTGTTTTGTTCTCTCTTTTTCTTTTTCGACCTGGGCTCTTTCTTTTTCTTTCTCCTGTTCCAACTCCAGTTCTCTTACTCTGGTTTTCTCTTTTTCTATTTCCAGTCTGGTTTTCTCTTTTTCCTTCTCGGCTTCATTTTTCATCTGGAGTTCCAATTTCATCTTTTCCAGCTGGAACTGTCTCTCCTCACGCTGTTGTTGGATCTGGAGCTCTAACTGGAATCTCTCCAAGCTCCTATTTCGGCTATTCCTACTACTGCGGCTACTCTTGCTGCTCCTACTCGATCCCTGGGATCTCACGTCATCCTGCCCATCATCCTCCTTTCTACTTTCAGCTCCTTCCTGGGCTCCTTGTTCTGCCGCTTCACTTCTGGCTCTCAACTGCCTCAGGATCTCATCCTTCATCCCAGCTACTTTAGATGCTTTCAACCTGATGCCACATTTTTCTGCTATTTGTTTCAATTGATCCCTCGTGCAACCTTCCAAGTCCTCAGGCTTGCCTGACTCCACAAATGCTTGCACCTTATCCATCTTTATCCTGTGAGTCTTCCCAAGAGAGAATATACACCTGCGGTCACACAGTTTATCTATTTCAGCAAGGGTGTACAAATCCACTCTTGGACAGGGTGTGGGTGTGTCAGTTCACTCTCCCGGACACAGGCCCCCAATTTATTATAGACTCGTGGGTTGGTTGGTGTTGTCGTCGTTGATCCTTCTCTACGGACAACCCAACCCACAACTCGGTAGAGTGCTTATACTAGGAGATCACCCTTGGCGCTTCTGGCTCTTGGAGAGGGGCTCAACGTCACACGTTTAGGGGATGCGGCTCCAACATTTAGCCTCGTTGTCACGTGCACACACCCACTCGAGCTGCTGTGACTCCCCACTCTCTCCTTAGGTGATATGATCTCCTCAATCCCCTTTTTGACTTATTAGTATTACCTTTTACCCTGTCCACGGCAGTGGTTCTTGGTTCTTTCTCTCTCTCTCTCCTTCTTTACTACCTCCTGGGAAGCCTCACTAGGACAAGGGCAAACACCAGCAAATTGTGACACATTTACTGGACAAGGCACATACACGATACATCCACACATATAATAATAATGAATCCTATACTCTATAATATCACAATCAGGTTGCACTCCAACACCATCAGAACTCTATTATCAGCTTATCAAGTGGTATCCTATCTCCTGGTTACCACCTGATACTATTAACCTCCTCAAGTTGGTCAAGCCTACATACACTGTTGCACTATCAGCAAGATAATGTATATATAGAAAATCAGCATTTGGATGCAATCACATATATCAGTATAAATGTTCATTGATACACAACAATGATTAATCGATCACTGTCAGTCCTCGAGCACATATATCTGTAGGTAATCAAGCCTACGACTGCAACTCTAAGCTTCAGAATAAATCACTCCTTGACATAAGAATGCAAACAGTCACTCACCTCTCACTGCGTCTTGTACGCTAATGACAACCAAACACTATCAACTCCCTACAAGTAATCCACCAGAACTTCCCCTTCCACCTCTGGAAGTTCACAATCCTAATATCTTTAGGTTCTTCCGGGCTTCACTACCAGGATCCTCTGCAGCTCCTCCAGGCTGCTATCATGAAGTTTCCTTGTGCAACTACGGTGCTTCACCCTTCTGTTAGGTTCTTCCACAGCTCTCTTGGCTGCTACACCATGAAGTTTCCCAGAGCAACTGTGGTGCTTCTCCACCTCTACAGAAGCACGTGACACTCCTCTTCACCGCTGCTTCTCCTCACAGCTCGAGGTCCTCTGCTCCACTACCTTGGAGTCTCATCAGCTACTTCATCTGCTGGCCTCGAAGTGCTCAGCAACTTCTTCCCCAAAGACAAACCTGCAACCCATCGACACTCCAATAAAATGTTCCCCTTTAACACATAAACAAAAAATATTCACACAATATGTTTGCCTCAAACCTCTATCTGTTCTCTACATACAGTGAGAGTGGACTCCCCTGTTTTGGGCGGGTCCATACTCCACCTCGCCTGGCGGCGGTCCTCACTCGCTGGGAGGGTCTTCCTCCATCCGGAGCCAGGCTCCCTCAGTCGTCCGCCAGCGCTCAGAGGGGGCGGACGTCGCTCCGTGTTCCTCCCTCTCCACTCTCTTATTTCAGGCTTTCTGCCTTATTAAAACATGTCTAACTTATAAATAAACATCGCTACTGTCGCTGGGCACACGACCAAACTACAAGCAATCACTATGAACTGGCGTATATCGTGCTTACCACAGATTAATTGGTCGAGGGCGCTTTCCCTCTGACGGCGTCTGGTCAGGGCGCTCCCACGGCCCACAATAATGCCTCCGGGCGGCTTAATATTCACTAATTATCGTCCACGACTTGAGACCACACGTCCCCAGCTCGATTCCACAGCTGGCACGTCTGCACACTTCTCTTCTCTTAGAGATATATCACTAGGGGTTCCCTTCTGACGGGAGCTCAAACGGAGCGCGGCTTCCCCCTGCGATGTCTGGCACTCAAGTGAGGTCAAGGTCCTCCGGAAGCGAGCCTCACGCCTCCAGCAAAATGTCCACATCTCCTAGCCAGTCATTTATCTCTGTAGGCTGAGATCATAACAGGGTGCCAGGTATTTCTGAGAGTGCCACGTATTACTGAGGGTGTCATGTATTACTGAGGGTGGCAGATATTACTGAGGGTGCCAGGTATTACTGAGGGTGGCAGATATTTCTGAGGGTGCCACGTATAACTGAGGTTGCCACGTATTACTTTGTGTGCCACGTATTACTAAGGGTGCCACGTATTACAGTGTGTGCCACGTATTACTGAAGGTGCCAAGTGTTACTGAGGGTGCCACGTATTACTGAGGGTGCCACGTATTACTGAGGGTGCCAAGTGTTACTGAGGGTGCCACGTATTACTGAGGGTGCCACGTATTACTGAGGGTGCCAAGTGTTACTGAGGGTGCCACGTATTACTGAGGGTGCCATGTATTACTGAGGGTGCCACGTATTACTTTGTGTGCAACGTATTACTGAGGGTGCCAAGTGTTACTGAGGGTGCCACGTATTACTGAGGGTGCCACGTATTACTGAGGGTGCCACGTATTACTGAGGGTGCCACGTATTACTGAGGGTGCCACACATTACTGAGGGTGCATTGTATCACTGAGAATGCCACGTATTACTGAGGGTGCCACGTATTACTGAGGGCACCAAGTGTTACTGAGGGTGTCAGGTATCACTGAGGGTGCCACGTATTACTGAGGGTGCCAAGTATTACTGAGGGTGCCACGTATTACTGAGGGTGGCAGATATTACTGAGGGTGCCACGTATAACTGAGGGTGCCACGTATTACTTTGTGTGCCACGTATTACTGAGGGTGCCAAGTGTTACTGAGGGTGCCACGTATTACTGAGGGTGCCAAGTATTACTGAGGGTGCCACGTATTACTGAGGGTGCCACGTATTACTGAGGGTGCCACGTATTACTGAGGGTGCCACGTATTACTGAGGGTGGCAGATGTTACTGAGGGTGCCACGTGTAACTGAGAGTGCCAGGTATTACTTTGTGTGCCACGTATTACTGAGGGTGCCAAGGTACTGAGGGTAACACGTATTACTGAGGGTGCCACGTATTACTGAGGGTGGCAGATATTACTGAGGGTGCCACGTATAACTGAGGGTGCCAGGTATTACTTTGTGTGCCACGTATTACTGAGGGTGCCAAGTGTTACTGAGGGTGCCACGTATTACTGAGGGTGCCAAGCATTACTGAGGGTGCCACGTATCACTGAGGGTGCCACGCATTACTGAGGGTGCCACGTATTACTGAGGGTGCCACGTATTACTGAGGGTGCCACGTATTACTGAGGGTGCCAAGTATCACTGAGAGTGCCACGTATTACTGAGGGTGCCACGTATTACTGAGTGTGCCACGTATTACTGAGGGTGCCACGTATTACTGAGGGTGCCACGTATTACTGAGGGTGCCACGTATTACTGAGGGTGCCATGTATTTCTGAGTGTGCCACGTATTACTGAGGGTGCCAAGTATTACTGAGTGTGCCACGTATCACTGAGGGTGCCACGTATTACTGAGGGTGCCACGTATTACTGAGGGTGCCACGTATTACTGAGGGTGGCAGATGTTACTGAGGGTGTCACGTGTAACTGAGAGTGCCAGGTATTACTTTGTGTGCCACATATTACTGAGGGTGCCACGTATTACTGAGGGTGCCACGTATTACTGAGGGTGCCACGTATTACTGAGGGTGCCACGTATTACTGAGGGTGGCAGATGTTACTGAGGGTGCCACGTATTACTGAGGGTGCCCCGTATCACTGAGGGTGCCACGCATTTCTGAGGGTGCCAAGTATCACTGAGAGTGCCACGTATTACTGAGTGTTACTGAGGGTGCCACGTATCACTGAGGGTGCCACGTATTACTGAGGGTGCCAAGTATTACTGAGGGTGCCACGTATTACTGAGGGTGGCAGATATTACTGAGGGTGCCACGTATAACTGAGGGTGCCACGTATTACTTTGTGTGCCACGTATTACTGAGGGTGCCAAGTGTTACTGAGGGTGCCACGTATTACTGAGGGTGCCAAGTGTTACTGAGGGTGCCACGTATTACTGAGGGTGCCACGTATTACTGAGGGTGCCAAGTGTTACTGAGGGTGCCACGTATTACTGAGGGTGCCAAGTATTACTGAGGGTGCCACGTATTACTGAGGGTGCCACGTATTACTGAGGGTGCCACGTATTACTGAGGATGCCACGTATTACTGAGGGTGCCACGTATTACTGAGGGTGCCACGTATTACTGAGGGTGGGTGCCACGTATTACTGAGGGTGCCAAGTATTACTGAGGGTGCCACGTATTACTGAGGGTGTATTACTGAGGGTGCCACGTATTACTGAGGGTGCCACGTATTACTGAGGGTGCCACGTATTACTGAGGGTGCCACGTATTACTGAGGGTGCCACGTATTACTGAGGGTGCCACGTGTGCCACGTATTACTGAGGGTGCCACGTATTACTGAGGGTGCCACGTATTACTGAGGGTGCCACGTATTACTGAGGGTGGCAGATATTACTGAGGGTGCCACGTATAACTGAGGGTGCCACGTATTACTTTGTGTGCCACGTATTACTGAGGGTGCCAAGTATTACTGAGGGTGCCACGTATTACTGAGGGTGCCACGTATTACTGAGGGTGCCACGTATTACTGAGGGTGCCACGTATTACTGAGGGTGCCCGTATTACTGAGGGTGCCACGGTGAGGTGCCATTTGCCTCGTATTACTGAGAGTGCCACTTATTACTGAGGGTGCCAAGTATTACTGAGGGTGCCACGTATTACTGAGGGTATCACGTATTACTGAGGGTGCCACATATTACTGAGGGTGCCACGTATTACTGAGGGTGCCACGTATCACTGAGGGTGCCACGTATTACTGAAGGTGCCACGTATTACTGAGGGTGCCACGTATTACTGAGGGTGCCAAGTATTACTGAGTGTGCCACGTATCAGTGAGGGTGCAGTGAGGGTCCCACGTATTACTGAGGGTGCCACGTATTACTGAGGTGCCACGTATTACTGAGGGTGGCAGATGTTACTGAGGGTGCCACGTATTACTGAGGGTGCCCCGTATCACTGAGGGTGCCACGTACTGAGGGTACTGAGGGTGCCACGTATTACTGAGGGTGCCAAGTGTTACTGTGGGTGCCATGTATTACTGAGGGTGCCACGTATTACTTTGTGTGCCCCGTATTACTGAGGGTGCCAAGTGTTACTGTGGGTGCCATGTATTACTGAGGGTGCCAAGTATTACTGAGGGTGCCACGTATTACTGAGGGTGCCACGCATTACTGAGGGTGCCACGTATTACTGAGGGTGCCACGTATTACTGAGGGTGCCACGTATTACTGAGGGTGCCACGTATTACTGAGGGTGCCAAGTATTTCTGAGGGTGCCACGTATTACTGAGGCTGGCAGATATTTCTGAGGGTGCCATGTATAACTGAGGGTGCCACGTATACTGAGGGTGCCAGGTATTACTTTGTGTGCCACGTATTACTGAGGGTGCCAAGTGTTACTATGGGTAACACGTATTACTGAGGGTGCCAAGCATTACTGAGGGTGCCACGTATCACTGAGGGTGCCACGCATTACTGAGGGTGCCACGTATTACTGAGGGTGCCAGGTATTTCTGAGAGTGCCACTTATTACCGAGGGTGCAAAGTATCACTGAGAGTGCCACGTATTACTGAGGGTGTCACGTATTACTGAGTGTGCCACGTATTACTGAGGGTGCCACGCATTACTGAGGGTGCCACGTATCACTGAGGGTGTCACGTATTACTGAGGGTGCCAGGTATTTCTGAGAGTGCCACGTATTACTGAGGGTGCCAAGTATTACTGAGTGTGCCACGTATCAGTGAGGGTGCCACGTATTACTGAGGGTGCCACGTATTACTGAGGGTGCTACGTATTACTGAGGGTGGCAGATATTACTGAGGGTGCCACGTATAACTGAGGATGCCACGTATTACTTTGTGTGCCACATATTACTGAGGGTGCCACATATTACAGTGTGTGCCACATTTAACTGAGGGTGCCAAGTGTTACTGAGGGTGCCACGTATTACTTAGGGTGCCACGTATTACTGAGGGTGCCAAATGTTACTGAGGGTGCCACGTATTACTGATGGTGCCAAGTGTTACTCTGTGTGCAACGTATTACTGAGGGTGTGTATTACTGAGGGTGCCACGTATTACTGAGGGTGCCACGTATTACTTTGTGTGCCACGTATTACTGAGGGTGCCACGTATTACTGAGGGTGCCAGGTATTACTGAGGGTGCCACGTATTACTGAGGGTGCCACGTATTACTGAGGGTGCCACACATTACTGAGGGTGGCAGTATTACTGAGGGTGCCACGTATTACTGAGGGTGCCACGTATTAGTATTACTGAGGGTGCCACGTATTACTGAGGGTGCCACGTATTACTGAGGGTGCCACGTATTACTGAGGGTGCCACGTATTACTGAGGGTGCCTGAGGGTGCCACGTATTACTGAGGGTGTCACGTATTACTGAGTGTGCCACGTATTACTGAGGGTGCCACGCATTACTGAGGGTGCCACGTATCACTGAGGGTGTCATGTATTACTGAGGGTGCCAGGTATTTCTGAGAGTGCCACGTATTACTGAGGGTGCCAAGTATTACTGAAAGTGCCACGTATCAGTGAGGGTGCCACGTATTACTGAGGGTGCCACGTATTACTGAGGGTGCCACGTATTACTGAGGGTGGCATATATTACTAAGGGTGCCACGTATAACTGAGGATGCCACGTATTACTTTGTGTGCCACGTATTACTAAGGGTGCCACGTATTACAGTGTGTGCCACGTATTACTGAAGGTGCCAAGTGTTACTGAGGGTGCCACGTATTACTGAGGGTGCCACGTATTACTGAGGGTGCCAAGTGTTACTGAGGGTGCCACGTATTACTGAGGGTGCCATGTATTACTGAGGGTGCCACGTATTACTTTGTGTGCAACGTATTACTGAGGGTGCCAAGGGTTACTGAGGGTGTCAGGTATCACTGAGGGTGCCACGTATTACTGAGGGTGCCAAGTATTACTGAGGGTGCCACGTATTACTGAGGGTGGCAGATATTACTGAGGGTGCCACGTATAACTGAGGGTGCCACGTATTACTTTGTGTGGCACGTATTACTGAGGGTGCCAAGTGTTACTGAGGGTGCCACGTATTACTGATGGTGCCAAGTATTACTGAGGGTGCCACGTATCACTGAGGGTGCCACGTATTACTGAGGGTGCCACGTATTACTGAGGGTGCCACGTATTACTGAGGGTGGCAGATATTACTGAGGGTGCCACGTATAACTGAGGGTGCCACGTATTACTTTGTGTGCCACGTATTACTGAGGGTGCCACGTATTACTGAGGGTGCCACGTATTACTGAGGGTGCCACGTATTACTGAGGGTGCCACGTATTACTGAGGGTGCCACGTATTACTGAGGGTGCCAAGTATCACTGAGAGTGCCACGTATTACTGAGGGTGCCACGCATTACTGAGTGTGCCTTGTATTACCGAGGGTGCCAATTATCACTGTGAGTGCCACGTATTACTGAGGGTGCCACGTATTACTGAGTGTGCCACGTATTACTGAGGGTGCTTTGTATTACTGAGGGTGCTTTGTATTACTGAGGGTGCCACGTATTACTGAGGGTGCCAAGTGGTACTGAGGGTACTGAGGGTGCCACGTATTACTGAGGGGGCCACGTATTACTGAGTGTGTCTTGTATTACTGAGGGTGCCACGTATTACTGAGGGTGTCAGGTATTACTGAGGGTGCCACGTATAACAGAGTGGTGCCACTTATTACTGTGGGTGCCACGTACTACTGAGGGTGCCACGTATTACTGAGGGTGCCACGTATTACTGAGGGTGTCACGTATTACTGAGGGGTGCCACGTATTACTGAGGGTGCCACGTATTACTGAGGGTGCCACGTATTACTGAGGGTGCCACGTATTACTGAGGGTGCCACGTAGGGTGCCACGTATTACTGAGGGTGCCACGTATTACTGAGGGTGCCACGTATTACTGAGGGTGCCATGTATTACTGAGGGTGCCACGTATTACTGAGGGTGCCACGTATTACTGAGGGTGCCATGTATTACTGAGGGTGCCACGTATTACTGAGGGTGCCACGTATTACTGAGGGTGCCACGTATTACTGAGGGTGCCACGTATTACTGAGGGTGCCACGTATTACTGAGGGTGCCACGTATTACTGAGGGTGCCACGTATTACTGAGGGTGTCACGTATTACTGAGGGTGCCACGTATTACTGAGGGTGTATTGCCACGTATTACTGAGGGTGCCAAGTATTACTGAGGGTGCCACGTATCACTGAGGGTGCCACGTATTACTGAGGGTGCCATGTATTACTGAGGGTGCCATGTATTACTGAGGGTGCCACGTATTACTGAGGGTGCTAAGTATTACTGAGGGTGCCACGTATTACTGAGGGTGCCATGTATTACTGAGGGTGCAATGTATTACTGAGGGTGCCATGTATTTCTGAGGGTGCCACGTATTACTGAGGGTGCCACGTATCACTTAGGGTGCCACGTATTACTGAGGATGTCATGTATTACTGAGGGTGCCATGTATTACTGATTAGTGCCACGTATTACTGAGGGTGCCAAGTATTACTGAGGGTGCCACGTATTACTGAGGGTGCCACGTATTACTGAGGGTGCCATGTATTACTGAGGGTGCCAAGTATCACTGAGGGTGCCGAGTATCACTGAGGGTGCCACGTATCACTGAGGGTGCCACGTATTACTGAGGGGTTATGTATTACTGAGGGTGCAACGTATTACTGAGATGGTTATGTATTACTGAGAGTGCCAAGTATCACTGAGAGTGCCACGTATTACTGAGTGTTTCACGTATTACTGAGGGTGCCATGTATTACTGAGGGTGCCACGTACACTGAGGGTGCCACGTATTACTGAGGTGGCACGTATTACTGATGTATTACTGAGGGTGCCACGTATTACTGAGGGTGCCACGTATTACTGAGGGTGCCACGTATTACTGAGGGTGTATTACCACGTATTACTGAGGGTGCCAAGTATTACTGAGGGTGCCACGTATTACCGAGGGTGCCACGTATTACTGAGGGTGCCACGAATTACTGAGGGTGCCACGTATTACTGAGGGTGCCTCGTATTACTGAGGGTGCCACGTATTACTGAGGGTGCCACGTATTACTGAGGGTGCCACGTATTACTGAGGGTGCCAAGTATTACTGAGGGTGCCACGTATTACTGAGGGTGCCAAGTATTACTGAGGGTGCCACGTACTGAGGGTGCCACGTATTACTGAGGGTGCCACGTATTACTGAGGGTGCCACGTATTACTGAGGGTGCCACGTATTACTGAGGGTGCCACGTATTACTGAGGGTGCCATGTATTACTGAGAGTGTCATGTATTACTGAGAGTGTCAGGTATTACGGAGAGTGCCACGTATTACTGAGGGTGCCATGTATTACTGAGGGTGCCAAGTATTACTGAGGGTGCCACGTACTGAGGGTGCCACGTATTACTGAGGGTGCCACGTATTACTGAGGGTGCCACGTATTACTGAGTGTGCCACGTATTACTGAGGGTGCCACGTATTACTGAGGGTGCCACGTATTACTGAGGGTGCCACGTATTACTGAGGGTGCCACGTATTACTTTGTGTGCCACGTATTACTGAGGGTGCCAAGTGTTACTGAGGGTGCCACGTATTACTGAGGGTGCCACGTATTACTGAGGGTGCCACGTATTACTGAGGGTGCCACGTATTACTGAGGGTGCCACGTATTACTGAGGGTGCCACGTATTACTGAGGGTGCCACGTATTACTGAGGGTGCCACGTATTACTGAGGGTGCCAAGTATTACTGAGGGTGCCACGTATTACTGAGGGTGCCATGTATTACTGAGGGTGCCACGTATTACTGAGGGTGCCACTGAGGGTGGTATTACTGAGGGTGCCACGTATTACTGAGGGTGGCAGATATTACTGAGGGTGCCATGTATAACTGAGGGTGCCACGTATTACTTTGTGTGCCACGTATTACTGAGGGTGCCAACGTAGGGTTACTGAGGGTGCCACTGAGGGTGTATTACTGAGGGTGCCACGTATTACTGAGGGTTACTGAGGGTGCCACGTATTACTGAGGGTGCCACGTATTACTGAGGGTGGCAGATATTACTGAGGGTGCCACGTATTACTGAGGGTGCCAGGTATTACTTTGTGTGCCACGTATTACTGAGGGTGCCAAGTGTTACTGAGGGTGCCACGTATTACTGAGGGTGCCAAGTATTACTGAGGGTGCCACGTATCACTGAGGGTGCCACGTATTACTGAGGGTGCCACGTATAACTGAGGGTGCCACGTATTACACGACTGAGGTGCCAAGTATTACTGAGGGTGCCACGTATTACTGAGGGTGCCACGTATTACTGAGGGTGCACGTATTACACGTATTACTGAGGGTGCCACGTATTACTGAGGGTGCCACGTATTACTGAGGGTGCCACGTATTACTGAGGGTGCCACGTATTACTGAGGGTGCCACTGAGGGTGTATTACTGAGGGTGCCACGTATTACTGAGGGTGCCACGTATTACTGAGGGTGCCACGTATTACTGAGGGTGCCACGTATTACTGAGGGTGCCACGTATTACTGAGGGTGTATTACTGAGGGTGCCACGTATTACTGAGGGTGCCACGTATTACTGAGGGTGCCACGTATTACTGAGGGTGCCACGTATTACTGAGGGTGTGCCACGTATTACTGAGGGTGCCACGTATTACTGAGGGTGCCTGAGGGTGCCACGTATTACTGAGGGTGCCACGTATTACTGAGGGTGCTTTGTATTACTGAGGGTGCCACATATTACTGAGGGTGCCACGTATTACTGAGGGTGCCACGTATTACGGAGGGTGCTTTGTATTACTGAGGGTGCCACGTATTACTGAGGGTGCCTTGTATTACCGAGGGTGCCAATTATCACTGAGAGTGCCACGTATTACTGAGGGTGCCACGTATTACTGAGTGTGCCACGTATTACTGAGGGTGCCACGTATTACTGAGGGTGCCACGTATTACTGAGGGTGCCACGTATTACTGAGAGGGTGCCTGTATTACTGAGGGTGCCCGTATTACTGAGGGTGCCACGTATTACTGAGGGTGCCACGTATTACTGAGGGTGCCACGTATTACTGAGGGTGCCACGTATTACTGAGGGTGCCACGTATTACTGAGGGTGCCACGTATTACTGAGGGTGCCACGTATTACTGAGGGTGCCACGTATTACTGAGGGTGCCAAGTATTACTGAGGGTGCCACGTATTACTGAGGGTGCCACGTATTACTGAGGGTGCCAAGTATTACTGAGGCTGGTATATATTACTGAGGGGCCACGTATTACTGAGTGTGCCATGTATTACTGAGGGTGCCACGTATTACTGAGGGTGCCACACTGAGGGTGCCAGGGTGCCGTATTACTGAGGGTGCCACGTATTACTGAGGGTGGTATTACTGAGGGTGCCACGTATTACTGAGGGTGCCAACGTATTACTGAGGGTGCCACGTATCACTGAGGGTGCCACGTATTACTGAGGGTGCCACGTATTACTGAGGGTGCCACGTATTACTGAGGGTGCCACGTATTACTGAGGGTGCCACGCATTACTGAGGGTGCCACGTATTACTGAGGGTGCCACGTATTACTGAGGGTGGGGTGTATTACTGAGAGCCACTGAGGGTGCCACGTATTACTGAGGGTGCCACGTATTACTGAGGGTGCCACGTATTACTGAGGGTGCCACGTATTACTGATTATTACTGAGGGTGCCACGTATTTCTGAGAGTGCCACGTATTACTGAGGGTGCCAAGTATTACTGAGTGTGCCACGTATCAGTGAGGGTGCCACGTATTACTGAGGGTACCACGTATTACTGAGGGTGCCACATATTACTGAGGGTGGCAGATATTACTGAGGGTGCCACGTATAACTGAGGATGCCACGTATTACTTTGTGTGCCACATATTACTGAGGGTGCCACGTATTACTGTGGGTGCCACACTGAGGGTGCCAAGTGTTACTGAGGGTGCCACGTATTACTGAGGGTGCCACGTATTACTGAGGGTGCCACGTGTTACTGAGGGTGCCATGTATTACTGAGGGAGCACGTATTACTGAGGGTGCCACGTATTACTGTGGGTGCCACGTATTACTGTGGGTGCCACGTATTACTGTGGGTGCCACGTATTATTAAGGGTGCAACGTATTACTTAGGGTGCCACATATTACTGAGGGTGCCACGTAATACTGAGGGGTGCCATGTATTTCTGAGAGTGCCATGTATTACTGAGGGTGCCACGTATTACTGAGGGTGCCACGTATTACTGAGGGAGCACGTATTACTGAGGGTGCCACGTATTACTGTGGGTGCCACGTATTACTGTGGGTGCCACGTATTACTGAGGGTGGTATTACTGCCACGTATTACTGAGGGGTGTATTACTGAGGGTGCCATGTATTACTGAGGGTGCCACGTATTACTGAGGGTGCCACGTATTACTGAGGGTGCCACGTATTACTGAGGGTGACACGTATTACTGAGGGTGCCACGTATTACTGAGGGTGCCACGTATTACTGAGGGTGCCACGTATTACTGAGGGTGACACGTATTACTGAGGGTGCCACGTACTGAGGGTGCCACGTACTGAGGGTGCCACGTATTACTGAGGGTGCCACGTATTACTGAGGGTGCCACGTATTACTGAGGGTGGGTGCCACGTATTACTGAGGGTACGTATTACTGAGGGTGCCACGTATTACTGAGGGTGCCACGTACTTACGTATTACTGAGGGTGCCCGTATTACTGAGGGTATTACTGAGGGTGCCACTGAGGGTGCCAGGTATTACTGAGGGTGCCACGTATTACTGAGGGTGCCACGTATTACTGAGGGTGCCACGTATTACTGAGGGTGCCACGTATTACTGAGGGTGCCACGTATTACTGAGGGTGCCACGTATTACTGAGAGTGCCACGTATTACTGAGGGTGCCACGTATTACTGAGGGTGCCACGTATTACTGAGGGTGCCACGTATTACTGAGGGTGCCACGTATTACTGAGGGTGCCACGTATTACTGAGGGTGCCCGTATTACTGAGGGTGCCACGTATTACTGAGGGTGCCACGTATTACGCACTGAGGGTGCCAAGTATCACGGAGGGTGCCACGTATTACTGAGGGTGCCGCGTATTACTGAGGGTGCCACGTATTACTGAGGGTGCCACGTATCACTGAGGGTGCCACGTATTACTAAGGGTGCCACGTATTACTGAGGGTGCCACGTATTACTGAGGGTGCCACGTATACTGAGGGTGCCACGTATTACTGAGGGTGCCACGTATTACTGAGGGTGCCACGTATTACTGAGGGTGCCAAGTATTACTGATGGTGCCACGTATTACTGAGGGTGCCACGTATTACTGAGGGTGCCACATATTACTGAGGGTGCCACGTATAACTGAGGGTGCCAGATATTACTGAGGGTGCCACGTATACTGAGGGTGCCACGTATTACTTTGTGTGCCACGTATTACTGAGGGTGCCACGTATTACTGAGTGTGCCACGTATTACTGAGGGTGCCACGTATTACTGAGGGTGCCACGTATTACTGAGGGTGCCACGTATTACTGAGGTGGCCACGTATCACTGCGGGTGCCACGTATTACTGAAGGTGCCACGTATTACTGAGGGTGCCACGTATTACTGAGGGTGCCACGTATTACTGAGGGTGCCACGTATTACTGAGGGTGCCACGTATTACTGAGGGTGCCACGTATTACTACTGAGGGTGCCACGTATTACTGAGGGTGCCACGTATTACTGAGGGTGCCACGTATTACTGAGGGTGCCACGTATTACTGAGGGTGCCACGTATTACTGAGGGTGCAGTATTACTGAGGGTGCCACGTATTACTGAGGGTGCCACGTATTACTGAGGGTGCCACGTATTACTGAGGGTGCCACGTATTACTGAGGGTGCCACGTATTACTGAGGGTGCCACGTATTACTGAGGGTGCCACGTATTACTGAGGGTGCCACGTATTACTGAGGGTGCCACTGAGGGTATTACTGAGGGTGGTGAGGGTGCCACGTATTACTGAGGGTGCCAAGTGTTACTGAGGGTGCCACGTATTACTGAGGGTGCCACGTATTACTGAGGGTGCCACGTATTACTGAGGGTGCCACGTATTACTGAGGGTGCCACACTGAGGGTGCCACGTATTACTGAGGGTACGTATACTGAGGGTGCCACGTATTACTGAGGGTGCCACGTATTACTGAGGGTGCCACGTATTACTGAGGGTGCCACGTATTACTGAGGGTGCCACGTATTACTGAGGGTGCCACGTATTACTGAGGGTGCCGTATTACTGAGGGTGTATTACTGAGGGTGCCACGTATTACTGAGGGTGCCACGTATTACTGAGGGTGCCACGTATTACTGAGGGTGCCACGTATTACTGAGGGTGCCACGTATTACTGAGGGTGCCACGTATTACTGAGGGTGACTGGGTGCCACGTATTACTATTACTGAGGTGCCACGTATTACTGAGGGTGCCACGTATTACTGAGGGTGCCACGTATTACTGAGGGTGCCACGTATTACTGAGGGTGCCACGTATTACTGAGGGTGCCACGTATTACTGAGGGTGCCACGTATTACTGAGGGTGCCACGTATTACTGAGGGTGCCACGTATTACTGAGGGTGCCACGTATTACTGAGGGTGCCACGTATTACTGAGGGTGCCACGTATTACTGAGGGTGCCACGTATTACTGAGGGTGCCACGTATTACTGAGGGTGCCACGTATTACTGAGGGTGCCACGTATTACTGAGGGTGCCACGTATTACTGAGGGTGCCACGTATTACTGAGGGTGCCACGTATTACTGAGGGTGCCACGTATTACTGAGGGTGCCAAGTATTACTGAGGGTGCCACGTATTACTGACTGAGTATTACTGAGGGTGCCACGTATTACTGTATTACTGAGGTGCCACGTATTACTGAGGGTGCCACGTATTACTGAGGGTGCCACTGTATTACTGAGGGTGCCACGTATTACTGAGGGTGCCACGTATTACTGAGGGTGCCACGTATTACTGAGGGTGCCACGTATTACTGAGGGTGCCACGTATTACTGAGGGTGCCACGTATTACTGAGGGTGCCACGTATTACTGAGGGTGCCACGTATTACTGAGGGTGCCACGTATTACTGAGGGTGCCACGTATTACTGAGGGTGCCACGTATTACTGAGGGTGCCACGTATTACTGAGGGTGCCACGTATTACTGAGGGTGCCACGTATTACTGAGAGGTGCCACGTATACTGACTGAGGGTGCCACGTATTACTGAGGGTGCCACGTATTACTGAGGGTGCCACGTATTACTGAGGGTGCCATGTATTACTGAGGGTGCCACGTATTACTGAGGGTGCCACGTATTACTGAGGGTGCCACGTATTACTGAGGGTGCCACGTATTACTGAGGGTGCCACGTATTACTGAGGGTGCCAAGTATTACTGAGGGTGCCACGTATTACTGAGGGTGCCACGTATTACTGAGGGTGCCACGTATTACTGAGGGTGCCACGTATTACTGAGGGTGCCACGTATTACTGAGGGTGCCACGTATTACTGAGGGTGCCACGTATTACTGAGGGTGACACGTATTACTGAGGGTGCACGTATTACTGAGGGTGCACGTATTACGTATTACTGAAGGTGCCACGTATTACTGAGGGTGCCACGTATTACTGAGGGTGCCACGTATTACTGAGGGTGCCACGTATTACTGAGGGTGACACGTATTACTGAGGGTGACACGTAATACTGAGGGTGACACGTATTACTGAGGGTGCCACGTATTACTGAGGGTGACACGTATTACTGAGGGTGACACGTATTACTGAGGGTGCCACGTATTACTGAGGGTGCCACGTATTACTGAGGGTGACACGTATTACTGAGGGTGCCACGTATTACTGAGGGTGCCACGTATTACTGAGGGTGCCACGTATTACTGAGGGTGCCACGTATTACTGAGGGTGCCACGTGTTACTGAGGGTGCCACGTATTACTGAGGGTGCCACGTATTACTGAGGGTGCCACGTATTACTGAGGGTGCCACGTATTACTGTATTACCACGTATACTACTGAGGGTGCCACGTATTACTGACTGAGGTGCCACGTATTACTGAGGGTGCCCGTATTACTGAGGGTGCCACGTATTACTGAGGGTGCCACGTATTACTGAGGGTGCCACGTATAACTGAGGATGCCACGTATTACTGAGGGTGCCACGTATTACTGACACGTGTGTGCCACGTATTACTGAGGGTGCAGATATTACTGAGGGTGTATTACTGAGGGTGCCACGTATTACTGAGGGTGCCACGTATTACGGTGCCAAGTATTACTGAGGGTGCCACGTATTACTGAGGGTGCCACGTATTACTGAGGGTGCCACGTATTACTGAGGGTGCCACGTATTACTGAGGGTGCCACGTATTACTGAGGGTGCCACGTATTACTGAGGGTGCCACGTATTACTGAGGGTGCCACGTATTACTGAGTGTGCCACGTATTACTGAGGGTGCCACTGAGGGTGCCACGTTACTGAGGGTGTATTACTGAGGGTGCCACGTATTACTGAGGGTGCCACGTATTACTGAGGGTGCCACGTATTACTGAGGGTGCCACGTATTACTGAGGGTGCCACGTATTACTGAGGGTGCCACGTATTACTGAGGGTGCCAAGTCTCCCCCAAGCCACCACTCAACAGTCTCCATCATCAAGTCACCACTCAACAGTCTCCCCAAGCCACCACTCCACAGTCCTCCCCCAAGTCACCACTCAACAGTCTCCCCCAAGCCACCACTCAACAGTCTCCCCCAAGCCACCACTCAACAGTCTCCCCCAAGCCACCACTCAACAGTCTCCATCATCAAGCCACCACTCAACAGTCTCCCCCAAGCCACCACTCAACAGTCTCCCCCAAGCCACCACTCAACAGTCTCCATCATCAAGTCACCACTCAACAGTCTCCCCCAAGCCACCACTCAAACAGTCCTCCCCCAAGCCACCACTCAACAGTCTCCCCCAAGCCACCACTCAACAGTCCTCCCCCAAGCCACCACTAAACAGTCCCTCCCCCAAGCTACCACCCAACAGTCTCCCCAAGCCACCACTTAACAGTCTCCATCATCAAGTCACCACTCAACAGTCTCCCCCAAGCCACCACTCAACAGTCTCCACCAAGTCACCACTCAACAGTCTCCATCATCAAGTCACCACTCAACAGTCTCCCCCAAGCCACCACTTAACAGTCTCCATCATCAAGTCACCACTCAACAGTCTCCCCCAAGCCACCACTCAACAGTCTCCCCCAAGCCACCACTCAACATCCCTCTCCCCCAAGCCACCACTCAACAGTCTCCATCATCAAGTCACCACTCAACAGTCTCCACCAAGCCACCACTCAACAGTCTCCCCCAAGCCACCACTCAACAGTCTCCACCAAGCCACCACTCAACAGTCTCCACCAAGCCACCACTCAACAGTCTCCATCATCAAGCCACCACTCAACAGTCTCCACCAAGCCACCACTCAACAGTCTCCACCAAGCCACCACTCAACAGTCTCCACCAAGTCACCACTCAACAGTCTCCACCAAGCCACCACTCAACAGTCTCCACCAAGCCACCACTCAACAGTCTCCACCAAGCCACCACTCAACAGTCTCCCTCCACCAAGTCACCACTCAACAGTCTCCCCCAAGCCACCACTCAACAGTCTCCACCAAGCCACCACTCAACAGTCTCCCCCAAGTCACCACTAAACAGTTACATCATGACGTGTTCGAAACGTCTTGAATAAATATATGAGAATATCGGGAGTTATGAAGGTAGTGACGCTGCTGCTGCCGCCTGTTTCTGTCCTCTTCTACAACAGCTGCCGTCTAACCACCACTCTTCATCACTAGCACCATACTGCTGCTCTTTGCTGCCACTACTTGTATCTCTTATCTCTGCTCTTACCTGCTCTTACTGATATTCTATTATGACTGCTGCTACTACTAAAAGTTAATAGGAGTAAAGAACCTAATCTCGCTTAAAAAAGTTCCTAATTTCTTTACTCGTTCGATTTCTCGCATGTTATTTCGTTTCCTTTCCTTTTGGCATCTTTCTTCCCTTTTTTCACCTCCTCTTTCTCATCAACTTCCCTTCTGATGGCTGTGCTTCAGACTAAATAGTCTTCAAGCAGAACGAATATAATTACCTGCCTGAATGTCCCCTTCTCACGTACCCTTCTGGCGTAACGAGATCATCCAGCGAAAAGAGGAGAGAGAGAGAGAGGTGCTCACTAATGGGCTGTTCGTTCGTTGTTCTCCTCTCTCTCTCCTCTCTCTCTCTCATCTCTCTCTCTCGTCTCTTCTCTCTCCTCTCTTCCTCCTCTCTCTCTTCTCCTCTCTCTCTCTCTCTCTCGCCTCTCTCTCTCTTCTCTCTCCCTCTCGCTCCTTCTCTCTCTCCTCTCTCCCTTCGCTCTCGCTCTCTCTCTCTCTCTCCCCCCTTCTCTCTACTCTCTCTCTCTGCTCTCTCTCTCTCTCTCTCTCTCTCTCTCTCTCTCTCTCTCTCTCCTCTCTCTCTCTCCTCTCTCTCTCTCCTCTCTCTCTCTCTCTCTCTCTCTCTCTCTCTCTCTCTCTCTCTCTCTCTCTCTCTCCTCTCTCTCTCTCTGCTCTCTCTCTCTCTCTCTCTCTCTCTCTCTCTCCTCTCTCTCTCTCTCTCTCTCTCTCTCTCTCCTTCTCTCTCTCTCTCTCTCTCTCTCTCTCTCTCTCTCTCTCTCCTCTCTCTCTCTCTCGCTCTCTCTCTCTCTCTCCTCTCTCTCTCTCTCTC
>NW_025573729.1:27500-49179 GCF_020424385.1 Procambarus clarkii
CTTTGGTCCCACCTCTCAATCATCAATCTACTGGTGTACAGATTCCTGAGCTTCTAAAGCTCAATCATATCCACCTTTGAAACTGTGTATGGAGTCTGCCTCCACCACATCATTTTCTAGTGCATTCCATTTACTAACTACTCTGACACTAAAAAAGTTCTTTCTAACATCTGTGTGGCTCATTTGGGTACTCAGCTTCCACCTGTGTCCCCTTGTGCGTGTATCGTGTTATATAATCCATCCTTGTCTACCCTCTCAATTTTCCTGAATTTTGTATGTGGTGATCACGTCTCCCTGAGCTCTTCTGTCTTTCAGCGACGTGAGGTGCATTTCATGCAGCCTTTCATCATAACTCATGCCTCTTAGTCCTGAGACTGACCTAGTGGCATACCTCTGAGCTTTTTCCAGCTTCATCATGTGCTTGACAAGGTACGGGCTCCATGCTGGGGCCGCATACTCCAAAATTGGTCTTATATACATGGTATACAAGGTTCGGGAAGATTCCTTAAACAGGTTTCTGAAGGCAGTTCTGGTGTTAGCCAGCCTCGCATACGCCACCGATGATATTCTTTTTATGTGGCCTTCAGGTGACAGGTTTGGCTTATCAACTCCTAGATCTTTCTCTCTGTCCGTTTCGTGAAGGACTTCATCTACAATTCGGTATCCCGGTATCCCGTGTCTGGCCTTCTATTTTCTCAAACTAGTTTCAATACCTTACATTTACTTGGATTGAACCTTAGTATCCTTTAGCTTGTCTAGGTCATCTTGTAG
Organism: Procambarus clarkii; assembly: GCF_020424385.1. Classification (NCBI taxonomy): domain Eukaryota; kingdom Metazoa; phylum Arthropoda; class Malacostraca; order Decapoda; family Cambaridae; genus Procambarus; species Procambarus clarkii. Next base: position 28,272 of record NW_025573729.1, read on the forward strand.
CCTCATACTGTCTTCCTCTGTCTTAATCCTCCTCATAATTTTTGCATCTTTAGCAAACATTGAGAGGAACTAGTCTATTCCCTCTGGGAGATCATTCACATATATCAGAAACAGTATGGGTCCAAGGACTGACCCCTGTGGAACGCCTTACCACTCAGAGACCTCACCCCTCACAGTGTTTGGTCGCCATATTACGAGGGGTAGAGAAAGGAGAACATTTGGAGGGAGGAGTAATACGTCCTCCCTCGACAAAGGTCAGTGGATGTCTGTTGGGGTGGGAGTGGGGTTAGCCACCGGTTGGCGGCGGGCCAGCAGCATGTCTGGACATGTTCCAACAGTGGACCTCGCCCAAGATAGACAAGTACCGTCGTGGCGACGTGTGTCGGAAAATCCGACACCATTTAATATATCATACAGATAATAGCTGTATTGTATAAACAAGTTACCCATAGAAAACGTAACTTGTAGTGGAATTACCGTCTATAGAAAACGGGATATCATCACCACATACTATTATAATTCACCAGCTATTCTGCTGGGAATTATTCTTAAATACATTAGTCTTTGGACTTTACCATCATAAAACATCTCATATAAATTAACTTAATTATCAATATTAAAGTAGAGTAAATGTGACCCTTCTATCACTTTCTGACATGTGGACAATGTAAGCCAGGCGTCAGAGTGAGGAAGGAGAGGAGCCATTGTTGTGTCACCTCCGAGACGTGTGGAGCAAATTTGGCTCCTATCATATCTGGACAATGTCTGCCAGGCGTCAATAGTATGGAGTGTTAGATGCAGCCATTGTTTATACTAGACCAGAGGCTCACGGGAGCAAATTCGGCTCCTGTTAAATTTACTTGGACGTAGTGTTATGGAAACTAAAAGTGTACCATTATCAACACGCTGTCTACAAATTCAAGTTAAGTGTTCTTTCCGAAACCCATTATCTATCATTAGTGGCCATTAATGTCATTGGGTAGGGTTAGCCGGTTAGAACGCGAAATCGCCTCAAACTAAAGGTAATTAAGCCAGGTCTTCAATGTTCCATGTACAGTTTCTCTGATATAGCTTGTCATATATAGAATCTGGCTTTACAGCTAGCGCCCTTTTGACAGGTCAAGACGAGGAAGCAAGATTTTGTGCACCAGTTACTGGGTGATGGAAGCTACCTCAAAGAGGATAATTTGGTGTCTACACCCTAGTTATACCTGGTGGACTAACCTGCTGTACTATAAGATAAGGAACCTTTTCAATGTATGTAGTTAATACTGTAGTTTGATTGGCTGCATATATATAAATATAAACCCCCCCTAATGTGTAGAGGATCGATTTGTGAGATTATTGCAGAAATACAGTCCACTCATCATTATACAAATTGCTATCGAAGTATATAAATTAACGTAAATATAAATTCATATAAATTAATAAATATAAATCTCACAGGTCGGTTCCCACATTATTTGGTCATCTTCGAACCGGATGACGGATTATTTGATCCTTTGAACCCACATTTGGTCATCTTAGTACCGGATGAACCAGTTAACCAGTGGATTCATTAAATAAACTAGTGCAGTGTGATTTAAACAAAGCCAGTCAAGACGGCGGCGTGACTCGTGCGAGTTCACGAGCCCCGCTCAGTTCAGATCAGCTTCGTCAGCGGTTTCAGGGACACCCACAGATATTTGGTGGCGTGTTATTTCGTGAAATGACAGCGCTAATATAGAAGCCAGCCAAATTAGTGGCTGTGTCCTCGCAAGATTGTTCACGGATTTCGTGGTGTTACATTTCGCGAGAGATTATCCACAAATTTTGTGGACTTTATTTCGCGAGGTCACTAATAATATTTAATACTTCTAGATAATATTAGAAGTTTCATAGACGCTAATTAAGAGGCTATTATCAATAATTGTGTATATTATTTCTCCAAAATAGAGAATTATTTAATATATTGCACTAGTGTTCACAGTATAATATTTACTAATTGCCAACCCACAACAGGGTAGGATATTAACCATTGACTAGTTGAACTATTATCGTTCATCCTAGTCCCATTATTACCATAGTCAGTTGTACTATATTGATCAACCTAACACCATTAATGAATGGTCCAGACCCTATTTTGGGTGTAATTTTTATCAACTAGAGTTGAGTTGTATATATAATAATTTACTTATGATCATTACACCTTTGAGTGATTAATTAGTGTCAATTCCATCCTAGGGTGATATAGAAGAGCTAACCTAAAGGTACTTCCAGTGACACTGGTTTATCACTCAAATCATTAGTGTGTATGATTGTATATATATAATGTGTATTAATTTTAAGTGCTAACCTCTAGTAGAGGTAGGATTATTGCCTAGTGAGTGCAGAATTTACCCTAGGCTACCATTAGAGCTTGTTCAGTATTATGAGCAGCCCAAGTACAAGTCCCACAAGGCTTTACCAACTAGCCAGTATGGATAATGCAGGGAGAATGAAAAGAACCCTTGCAGGTCTTAAAGGCCACTTAACAAGACAGATCAAGAAATGTGAAGATTTGTCACAACAATCAACAGTTGATTATGCTGACCTGGAAAGCTATTATCAAGCAGCTGCAGGTAAATTTGAGCAAATCAAATGCCAAATGGCTGTCCTTGTGGGGATAGACTACTACCATCAATTCATCGGTAGCCCTACTAAATATCAGGGTATAACCATGTTAAACTCTGCAGGAGGTAAATTACTCTCAGGCCCAGTATCAAGCCTGAGGAGACCTATGCCTGCAGATAAACAATACCAGTAGAAATCTAAATTTGTCAGCTGATTATATTTCTCCAGTAGCATTATACTAAGGAGATTACAGCTGACTATACCAACAGAGGTTGATGTTAGTATCATCATTTAAAGCTGAAGATGAGTTCATGAGGCCTCAGTGGCAAATCAGTGAACAGTAGCCTAAAACAGCTACAAGTCACTGCGACCAATGTCACTGAACCCACTGCAGTCTCAGAACCATACTTTACTTTAATGATGAGCTATTCAATCCTCTGAATCAATTAACTGAATTAAACCCCAATAAATCTGATGACTGATTTGATACATTTATTATTTAATCAAGATGTATTCCATGGGCCTCAGTGTTTATATATCAGTGACCAGTTACCTGAACAAACTTCAAGTTATATCTAATGTCACTGATCTCACTGCAGTCCCTACTTGATCACATCCAGTCTTCTGGGTTAAATAATATGTAATTAGGCTTGAATATTAGCCTTTCAAGAGTTGACAGGGAAATGAAATTGCATTAGACTTCTAACCCCTGCAACTCTAGTACGGGACATCCGTCCTGTACGAACAGACACACAAATGTGTGATTACTAACTACTAACATCAAATTAATCTAATAATTCGAAGGAGGAGTATCGGTGTTCGTCTGTTCTAAATAGGACTTCGACCCGTGAGCAGCCCCCTGGGGAATTATGTCGGAAAATCCGACACCATTTAATATATCATACAGATAATAGCTGTATTGTATAAACAAGTTACCCATAGAAAACGTAACTTGTAGTGGAATTACCGTCTAAAGAAAACGGGATATCATCACCACATACTATTATAATTCACCAGCTATTCTGCTGGGAATTGTTCTTAAATACATTAGTCTTTGGACTTTACCATCATAAAACATCTCATATAAATTAACTTAATTATCAATATTAAAGTAGAGTAAATGTGACCCTTCTATCACTTTCTGACATGTGGACAATGTAAGCCAGGCGTCAGAGGGAGGAAGGAGGGAGCCATTGTTGTGTCACCTCCGAGACGTGTGGAGCAAATTTGGCTCCTATCATATCTGGACAATGTCGGCCAGGCGTCAATAGTATGGAGTGTTAGATGCAGCCATTGTTTATACTAGACCAGAGGCTCACGGGAGCAAATTCGGCTCCTGTTAAATTTACTTGGACGTAGTGTTATGGAAACTAAAAGTGTACCATTATCAACACGCTGTCTACAAATTCAAGTTAAGTGTTCTTTCCGAAACCCATTATCTATCATTAGTGGCCATTAATGTCATTGGGTAGGGTTAGCCGGTTAGAACGCGAAATCGTCTCAAACTAAAGGTAATTAAGCCAGGTCTTCAATGTTCCATGTACAGTTTCTCTGATATAGCTTGTCATATATAGAATCTGGCTTTACAGCTAGCGCCCTTTTGACAGGTCAAGACGAGGAAGCAAGATTTTGTGCACCAGTTACTGGGTGATGGAAGCTACCTCAAAGAGGATAATTTGGTGTCTACACCCTAGTTATACCTGGTGGACTAACCTGCTGTACTATAAGATAAGGAACCTTTTCAATGTATGTAGTTAATACTATAGTTTGATTGGCTGCATATATATAAATATAAACCCCCCCTAATGTGTAGAGGATCGATTTGTGAGATTATGAGATTATTGCAGAAATACAGTCCACTTATCATTATACAAATTGCTATCGAAGTATATAAATTAACGTAAATATAAATTCATATAAATTAAATAAATATAAATCTCACAGGTCGGTTCCCACAACGTGTTAGAGTTTAAGGGGATGTCAGATGGAGTTTTATTTTCTGTGGATACATTTAGTTATATTTTAGTATGGAAACATTTTTATTGGCATGGCAATGGAAATGCAGGTTTGTTTGGGGAGGAGTTGATGGAAGAACTTCGAGGCCAGGGAAGGAGTTAATGGAGGAAACTTCGAGGCTGGAGAAGTGTATGCTGAAATCTGTGGGAGAGCAGAACTCCATAGTGAGGAGTTGACCTGAAGCAGTGTAAAGGAACAGTGAAGAAGAGTTTCCAATGTCACCGTGGAATCAGTGGTGAAGCATCACTGGTGTTTGAAGAGGACTTCAAATGTTCATATATATATATATATATATATATATATATATATATATATATATATATATATATATATATATATATATATATATATATATATATATATATATATATATATATATATATATATATATATATATATATATATATATATATATATATATATATATATATATATATATATATATATATATATATATATATATATATATATATATATATATATATATATATATATATATATATATATATATATATATATATATATATATATATATATATATATATATATATATATATATATATATATGAACATTTGAAGTCCTCTTCAAACACCAGTGATGCTTCACCGCTGATTCCACGGTAACATAGGAAACTCTTCTTCACTGTTCCTTTACACTGCTTCAGGTCAACTCCTCACTATGGAGTTCTGCTCTCCCACAGATTTCAGCATACACTTCTCCAGCCTCGAAGTTTCCTCCATTAACTCCATATATATATATATATATATATATATATATATATATATATATATATATATATATATATATATATATATATATATATATATATATATATATATATAACTGAAAACTCACACCCCAGAAGTGACTCGAACCCATACTCCCAGGTGCAACGCAACTGGTATGTACAAGACGCCTTAATCCACTTGACCATCACGACCGGACATAATGAGGTGATAGCCGAGGCTATTTGAACCACCCCACCGCCGGCACTCGGATAGTAATCTTGGGCATAGCATTTTACCAAATCACCTCATTCTTTGGGGCACACGTGAGGAACACAAATGCGAACAAGCCTGAATGGTCCCCAGGACAATATGCAACTGAAAACTCACACCCCAGAAGTGACTCGAACCCATACTCCCAGGTGCAACGCAACTGGTATGTACAAGACGCCTTAATCCACTTGACCATCACGACCGGACATAATGAGGTGATAGCCGAGGCTATTTGAACCACCCCACCGCCGGCACTCGGATAGTAATCTTGGGCATAGCATTTTACCAAATCACCTCATTCTTTGGGGCACACGTGAGGAACACAAATGCGAACAAGCCTGAATGGTCCCCAGGACAATATGCAACTGAAAACTCACACCCCAGAAGTGACTCGAACCCATACTCCCAGGTGCAACGCAACTGGTATGTACAAGACGCCTTAATCCACTTGACCATCACGACCGGACATAATGAGGTGATAGCCGAGGCTATTTGAACCACCCCAACCGCCGGCACTCGGACATTCACCTCATTATGTCCGGTCGTGATGGTCAAGTGGATTAAGGCGTCTTGTACATACCAGTTGCGTTGCACCTGGGAGTATGGGTTCGAGTCACTTCTGGGGTGTGAGTTTTCAGTTGCATATTGTCCTGGGGACCATTCAGGCTTGTTCGCATTTGTGTTCCTCACGTGTGCCCCAAAGAATGAGGTGATTTGGTAAAATGCTATGCCCAAGATTACTATCCGAGTGCCAGCGGTGGGGTGGTTCAAATAGCCTCGGCTATCACCTCATTATGTCCGGTCGTGATGGTCAAGTGGATTAAGGCGTCTTGTACATACCAGTTGCGTTGCACCTGGGAGTATGGGTTCGAGTCACTTCTGGGGTGTGAGTTTTCAGTTGCATATTGTCCTGGGGACCATTCAGGCTTGTTCGCATTTGTGTTCCTCACGTGTGCCCCAAAGAATGAGGTGATTTGGTAAAATGCTATGCCCAAGATTACTATCCGAGTGCCGGCGGTGGGGTGGTTCAAATAGCCTCGGCTATCACCTCATTATGTCCGGTCGTGATGGTCAAGTGGATTAAGGCGTCTTGTACATACCAGTTGCGTTGCACCTGGGAGTATGGGTTCGAGTCACTTCTGGGGTGTGAGTTTTCAGTTGCATATTGTCCTGGGGACCATTCAGGCTTGTTCGCATTTGTGTTCCTCACGTGTGCCCCAAAGATTGAGGTGATTTGGTAAAATGCTATGCCCAAGATTACTATCCGAGTGCCGGCGGTGGGGTGGTTCAAATAGCCTCGGCTATCACCTCATTATGTCCGGTCGTGATGGTCAAGTGGATTAAGGCGTCTTGTACATACCAGTTGCGTTGCACCTGGGAGTATGGGTTCGAGTCACTTCTGGGGTGAGCAGAGGTTTATGGTGGGTACTCAGGAATGTATAAGGGAAGTGCTTGAATGGTTATTGGCGTGTAAGACGCAGTGTAAGGTGAGAGATTGACTGCTTCTTGTGTCGGGGAATATTTATCCAGATGTTTCTGGTGTTTCAGCCACAGGCAGAGTTTATATAGTTTTAGGGCTGAGTGTATAACATTGTTATGACGAGATTTCACCCCCCCCCCCCCCACATAGTGAGGGAGTAGTAAGTGGTAAGCCAAGAGTTGGGCAGTCACTTGATATGGATGGTTGGTGAAGCCAAGATTGGGTATTGAATTGTTCCCGGGCTGTAACAGCTTAGAGAGTGTTGTATGATACTATTTTAATGTTTTTTTGTCACGTATTGTATTTGTTTTTCGTTTATTAAATGTGTATTGCTAGCTGGCGTTTGCTCTTGTCCTGGTGAGCCTTCCCCGAAAGCAGGAGAGAGAAAGGATCACAGCTGCGGATAGGGTGGCAGGAAGTACTAATTCGAAAAAGGGGGATTTAGATCATACCAAACAAGGAGAGGGTGGGGAGTCACGGCGGCTCAAGTAGGGTGTGTACACTGAACAACGAGGCCAGTGTTCGAGCCACACCCCTTAATATATGATGATGAGCCCCTCTCCAAGAACAAGAGGCATACAGGGTGATCTCTTGAGTAAATTTCAAGCACTCCAGAGTTCATTGTTGGTCAACCAACGTTAGCGGGAGTGTGGCTGCCGAGGTTGGTTCTCTGTTCCAGCAGAGATTGCTTGGGAGACGTTGTCCGCCTGTACGCAAGTAACAGTCTGGTGTAGCAACCAGGGCTCTCTTTGGAGATTTAAGTTCTATAAGCCCCAACCCCCTCAGGCCAGAACAACACACACACACACACATGCACACACACACACACACATGCACACACACACACACACAGGGGGTAATGTAAAGGGTAATGTACTTGAACATAGATGGGATCACAAGCAAGGCAAATGAACTAAGGGAAAGAGCACAAGAAGTGAACCCAGAAGTAATCAGACTCACTGAAACAAAACTCTCTGGAATCATAACGAATGTCGTGTTTCCCCAGGAGTACACAGTAATAAGGAAAGAGAGGGAAGGTAGGGGAGAAGGCAGAGTGGCCCTACTCATGAGAAAGGAATGGAGTTTTAAGGAGATGGCTATCCCGGGCTGTGAAGGTTTCAGAGACTACATAGCAGGCACTATGCCAATGGGAGGACCAAGAATAGTAGTAGCAGTAATATATAACCCTCCACCAAATGACAGAAGACCCACTCAAGAGTACGAAAACAACAGCATGGCAGTTAACGCTATAATTGAGAGGGCAGCCCCTGCTGCGTGTAGAAATAGATCCCACCTGCTCATCATGAGGGACTTCAATCAGGGAAGGATTGACTGGGAGAACAAGGAACCGCAATGAGGTGAGGATATGTGGAGAGCCAAACTACTGGAGGTGGTGACTAGAAATTTTTTAACCCAGCATGTCAGAGAACCCACAAGGGTGAGAGGAAATGACGAACCAGCGAGACTCGACCTGGTCTTCACCCTGAACGACTCTGACATAAGAGAAATCGGTTTTGAGGCCCCAGTAGGAAAGAGTGACCACAGTGTATCGGTGTTTGAGTACCTGGTTGAAGAAGGGTTATTGAACTAGAGGAGGGATACCGAAACCAAATGGTTAGCATACCGAAAGGGAAACTATGAGGAGATAAGAAAATTCCTAACAGATATAGCATGGGAAACAGAACTCAGGAAAAAGACGGCCCAAGATATGATGGACTACGTCACACAAAAGTGCAAGGAAGCAGCAAACAAGTTTGTCCCAGTCCAAAAGGAAAAAAAGGAAATGAAGATGAGAAACCCATGGTTTAATCAGAGATGTAGGCTAACTAAGCAGCAAAGTAAAAGGGCATGGAGAAACTATAAGAATAACAGGACACTGGAGAGCAGAGAAAGATACCAGAATGCCAGGAATGAATATGTCAAGATGAGAAGAGAGGCAGAAAGACAATATGAAAATGACATCGCAAGCAAGGCAAAGACTCAGCCTAAATTGCTGCATAGCCACATCAGGAGAAAAACAACAGTAAAGAAACAGGTTATGAAATTAGGGATAGGGGCAGAAGGATTCACTACAAACGACAAGGAAGTGTGTGAGGAACTGAATAAGAAATTCCAGGAGGTCTTCACCTTAGAGCAAAGAGAAATCCCAGAGATACGAGAGGGAATAGCTAACCAGGAACCACTGGAAGAGTTTGAGATTACCAGCGGGGAGCTAGTGAAAAAGCTGGAGATGCAGGCCGGAGTGAAAGGGAAGGTACTCCATTGGATAAAGAAGTACCTAAGCAACAGGAGACAACGAGTCTGTGTTGGGGGCTGAGTTCTCGGATTAGCCAGACGGTACGAGTGGAGTCCTGCAGGGGACAGTCCTTGGACCTATGCTGTTTCTGATATATGTAAATGATCTCCCAGAGGGTATAGAATCGTTTCTCTCAATGTTTGCCGATGATGCAAAAATTATGAGGAGGATTGAAACTGAGGACGATAGTAGGAGGCTGCAAGATGACCTAGACAGACTGAGTGAATGGTCCAACAAATGGCTGTTGAAGTTTAACCCGAGTAAATGCATGGTAATGAAACTAGGCAGTGGAAACAGAAGGCCAGACACAGGAACAGAATAGGAGATGAAGTACTTAATGAAACGGACAGGGAAAAAGATCTAGGAGTTGATATCACACCAAACCTGTCTCCTGAAGCCCACATAAAAAGAATAACGTCTGCGGCATATGCGAGGCTGGCTAACATCAGAACAGTGTTCAGGAATCTGTGTAAGGAATCATTCAGAATCTTGTACACCGCATATGTAAGACCAATCCTGGAGTATGCGGCCCCAGCATGGAGCCCGTACCTTGTCAAGCACATGACGAAGCTGGAAAAAGTCCAAAGGTATGCCACTAGACCAGTCCCAGAACTAAGAGGCATGAGTTTTGAGGAAAGGCTGTGCGAAATGCACCTTACGACACTGGAAGACAGAAGAGTAAGAGGAGACATGATCACAACCTACAAAATCCTCAGAGGAATCGACCGGGTTACTTTACCTTGAGGTTACCTTGAGGTTCTTCCGGGGCTTAGTGTCCCCGCGGCCCGGTCGTCGACCAGGCCTCCTGGTTGCTGGACTGATCAACCAGGCTGTTAGACGCGGTTGCTCGCAGCCTGACGTATGAGTCACAGCCTGGTTGATCAGGTATCCTTTGGAGGTGCTTATCCAGTTCTCTCTTGAACACTGTGAGGGGTCGGCCTGTTATGCCCCTTATGTTTAGTGGAAGCGTATTGAACAGTCTCGGGCCTCTGATGTTGATAGAGTTCTCTCTCAGAGTACCTGTTGCACCTCTGCTTTTCAACGGGGGTATTCTGCACATCCTGCCATGCCTCCTTGGTCTCATGTGATGTTATTTCTATGTGCAGGTTTGGGACCAGCCCCTCAATTATTTTCCACGTGTAAATTATTATGTATCTCTCCCGCCTGCGCTCAAGGGAGTACAGATTTAGGCTCTTTAGTCGGTCCCAGTAATTTAGATGTTTTACTGAGTGGATTCTAGCAGTAAAGGATCTCTGCACGCTCTCCAGGTCAGCAATTTCTCCAGCTTTGAAAGGGGCTGTCATTGTGCAGCAGTACTCCACTCTAGAGAGCACAAGCGTTTTGAAAAGTATCATCATCGGTATAGCATCTCTAGTGTGAAAAGTTCTTGTTATCCAACCTGTCATTTTTCTTGCAGTTGTGATGGCTACTTTATTGTGTTCTTTAAAGGTAAGGTCTTCCGACATGAGTACACCCAGATCCTTTACATTGCCTTTTCGTTCTATGTTATGATTTGTCTGAGTTTTGTACGTTGTTTCTGTTTTTATATTTTCAATTTTTCCGTAGCGCATGAGCTGGAACTTATCCTCGTTAAATACCATATTATTTTCTGTAGCCCATAGAAAGACCTGATCTACATCTGATTGGAGGTTTGCCGTGTCCTCTATGTTGCCAACTCTCATGAAAATCCTAGTGTCATCTGCAAAGAATGATACAGTGCTATAGGTTGTATTCTGGTCTATGTCCGATATGAGGATGAGAAAGAGTACTGGAGCAAGCACAGTACCCTGGGGGACTGAGCTCTTCACGGTTGATGGGCTGGATTTTATTTTGTTGACTATTACACTATGGGTTCTGTTAGTCAGGAAATTGTAGATCCATCTGCCTATTTTCCCGGTAATTCCTTTTGAACGCATTTTATGTGCAATAACACCATGGTCACATTTATCAAAAGCTTTTGCGAAATCTGTGTAAATTACATCAGCGTTTTGTTTGTCTTCCATAGCATCGAATGCCATATCATAGTGGTCCAGCAACTGCGACAGGCAAGAGTGCCCTGTTCTGAAACCATGTTGTCCGGGGTTATGGAGATGTTGTGATTCCTGTGAGGGAATAGACTTAGATTCCCTCAGCTGTGAGAATCTTTTCCTAGTTTCTAGATTAGGCTAGTCGCTCTAGGGACTCGTAGAAACTGAAGCTTTCAAACTAACATATACTTGTGGGGTGTTGAATGAAAGCTTATGTTAAGGACTGTCGGTTGGGACTGGTTAGAAGTCTGTGATTGCTCTGTAGAGAGAATTACAGAGATTTGCCTGTTTCTGTGAAATAGGATGTGGAGGTGAGAGTGAAGGGTATGAGAGGATACTTGACTAAAACTGTTAAAGGTGGGGGGGGGGAGAGTGGGGTGAACGTTGCCCCCCCCCCCCAACATGTGAGACATTGCGCCTTGTCTTTAGGCCACCCCCTCCTTGTGACGTCACAGGACGCCTGAGGGTGAGTGAGGCTGTGATTGGTTTAGGCACCTGTGCTCCAAGCCGAGTTTTGGCGCGAAGAGCTGTGGTTGGAAGCGGCATCTTGGTAGTGTGCCGGCTCCCTGCTGATTGGTCAAGACAAAGTAGGGGGGGAGATATGGGCATTTGAGTTTCCCTGCCCGCCATAGAGTCAGTTTGAATTGGGCGGCAAGCGGAGGAAGAAGTGACTGGTGGAGGTGGCAGGCCTGCCACCTCCACCCCCGTTAATCGCTTCTGTCGTCCAAATTACTCATCGAGCATGGCACTCCTGCCATCAGGGGTTGTGTCAAGGCCCAATTGGCGTGAATTGGGGCCAAGGATTTACGGAAGGAACAGTAAAAAGCTAAAGAGACAGTTGACAGTGTTCACCCATGAGGCAGCTGGCAGAGCCTCATGGTGTAACAGGTGGTTTGAATAACCTGTCTAGTGTTGATGGACAATTAGCGGAAATCAGGCAGGGCCTCCTCGTGTAGTTGTGGTGTGACTACAGGCCCCTGTGCGACTTTGAATTCCGCCAGGCTGCATCAGTGTGGTGACGCCGCTGGCCATTGTCACCCCAGTGTAGAGCAAGGCAGGCTCTGGTTTGCTGGAGTTGTTGGTGATTCCTCAACCACGTGTGTATGCCTGGGGGCCACCCCCGGCCACTCGCCGCATGGCCCGGCCACATGGCCCGGCCACATGGCCCGACCACATGGCCCGACCACATGGCCCAGCCACTCGGCCCGGCTCGGCCAACCCGCCTGCCCGCAAGCCGGCTACCACCACCCCACCCCTCTCAGCTCGGGAGGGGCGCTGTGGGCCACGCGGTGGCCACATGCCTTGGCCACTTCCCCGGGACAGCCTAGGACCACATCTTGTCGATGCATGAGGAGCAAGCTAAGTGTTGACCGCCAGTGTGGTAGTGACCTGGGAAATGAGTAAAAATGAGGAGGTTAGACGTGAGTAAAATTTATCATTGTGTACAGTGTGATGAGTACCGGTGGAAATTCCCGGTAAGAGTTGTCTCAGAGCCTCGCCAGGCTAGGGAAGCAGCTGAGAGACAGCTGTCTGTAGCACGTCCAGGTGACTGGTAGGGCGGTACCTGGAGATAGATGTTGTACACGGGACCACACTGTAGTATATATATATATATGTGTGTAGACTGACTCGAGTATGTAACCGGTCAGTGTAGAGATTTACCATATAAATGATCCAGTTGTCGATTCTATATAATCGGTCAGACTGGATTAGTGCTATGAGTATCAGCATGTAAAATTATAATCATTAGAGGTAGGCAGGCCAGGTTGCAGGGATGTCAGTGGGTACCCTGAGATCTGTGTAGTTAGAGATACATTTCTATTTGTTCATTTGCATGTTTATGTACTGTGTTGTGTGGTGAGTCAGTAGATGTGATTGCTGACTGATTGCCTAATGATGTCATTAGCATGTGGGGTATGCTGACGGCATCATTATGTTGCAGGTTTGTGCAGTATTGTTATCAGTTTATACGATATTGCTGCCCTGGGAGCGGTGTTGAGGGTTTAAGGGACCTCTAGGATTATTCAGGGGAATTCACAGTGCTTAATGAGAGCAGGCAATTGATGGGTTAATTGCCTTGCTGAGGTAAGTGTGTGTTCACAGTAGTCCTTTGCAACGGTTGCAAGAAAAGGGGGGCAGTAATATTGGTATACTCTTGTGTGTTGCACAACCGTGTGTCATTATTGTGTGGGCACAGTAATTAACGAGTTGCAGTAGCCGCAACCGTATGTGGGCAGTGCATTTGTGTTGTTGCATGCCATTGTAGTGTGACCTATGTAACACTGGGGTTACTTTGTTTCTTTAAGTTGTGTTGAGGACTTAAGGATTCAGTGAGTTAATAATTGGGGAATTAACTGGATAAGGGGTGCACACTTATTGTGGAGTGAGTGAGGGCTGTTATGAGAGAGAACAGCGTTGAGCTTGAGTGAGATACGTCTCGGGAGCAATTAATTGTCCGTGTGACAACTAATTGACCACTCTAGCTAATTATGTAATTAGCCTTCTCATCATGAATTCACGTAGTGGGAGAGGATCTGTCAGAGTCTGTCAGTATTTGTGTTAACGTAATTTGCTCGAGACTAATTACCTTTCTGGGGTATAGCAATTAGTGGCTCATGTTAATTAGTGGAGTAATTAACATCGGAGAGCTCCGATGACCCGGTAAAGCGAGGTCATGGAGCTAGCATAAATCGTTGTATTAATCATATCCTGTCTGAGGACAGTGGATTAGTGGCACATCTTGTTAATTAGGGTAATTAACTCCTTTCCCGTGAATTCACAGTGTTTGATGAGACCTGCTTAGGCAGTGCGGAGTGAGACGTATTTATGGATGATTAATTATCGGTCCTGGTGACAGTTAATTAATTACTCGGAGTTAATTAGGGTAATTAACACTCACTAGTAATTTTTTGACACAGACTGTTGAGAAGCTACCAAGTTAGGGTAGGCTTAGTTAACGTAACTCAATGGGGATGTAATTAGTGGTCCGTTTGACCTTAATTAAGAATTACTCACTGAATACTTGCTAGGAGTCAAGTGTGATGTAATATAAGTTTGAGTTATTGTTAACAAGAGAGACAAGTGTTAATGATTAACGTAGAGTATCATCATGATGTTGTCTAGTGTGAGACAATTGTTTGTGATTACCGTAGTACTTTGTTGCTGACTGCTGCGATCAGTCAATTAACGTAATTAATCACTTAAGGCAATTTCTTTTGGTTGTCGTCTGGTGACGAGAGTAGAGTAATCTAGGGATTTGTGGAGCTGTGTCCCAGAATCCCGCCTTGCCTGTCTTTGTTACTATTTACAGGGCAACTTCTTGTAGGGAGTTGCAAAGAGTGTTCACACTGGGTTGTGATAGGGGGGGTCACTGTTGGACTACCCGCCTAGTTACGTGGGTCTCTCCTGGGGGGCGGGAGGACCCCTAAGCTTGTGATTATAGTAGCTGTCAGGGAAACCGAGACACTATTGATTGCATGCTTGTGTCTTCAGTGGATATCCTTCATTTGTTCAGTTAGTTCATGTTGTCAGCCCGAAGTGTCAGCAAGATGGAGCCTGCTGTCACTTCTCGAGGGGCTGTTGAATAGCTGTGTTGCAAATGCCACTTGATGTACAATAACGTAACCATTCGCTGTGGTGTAACTTAGTCTGTGATATTTTTCTTTGATTTGCAATATTGCGTCATCAGTGGGCACACCTGTGTTCAGGTTAGTTCAGTATGCAGCCTCACAGCAAGGGTTGCTATTTAGCTGTTTGTTATCGTGCCACTGGATGGACATTAACGTAACGTAAACTCGGTAATGTAGTAGTTAGTCTCTTGTTATTAATAAATTGTTATGTTATAGAAAACGGTCTTTGATGTCAACCCTTCAACCATATTATTCCACCATATTTCTGCATATTACGATTAAATGTTGATGTGATCTTGATATGACGGCTGTTCTTGGGAATTCGAATTCCAATTCATAGCGCCACATCAAATATAAATATTTGATTGTGAGAACCCGTCGGTTACCCTTTATTAGTTTTAACGTCCTGTTTAACTAGGAGGAGCCAGCGGCCTATTGTGGACAGGTTTTCACCCCTAGTGGTGGAGGCCTGGCGGTTTGCTCCCGCTTTTCCTTTTTCTATTGAACTCATGCTTAACTGCTGTGAGCAGCCTTTAAACTTGTAGTCCACCTCCTAAGGGAGGTAGGCGTAGAGAAAAATATCACAAACAAGACGTTCCAAATTGCACGGGCTATGATGAACCCGTAGTGGACTTACCTGGCACAGGAGTGGGGCTGTAACTCTGTGATTATTCTCAAATTTCTATGTAAATTTATAATTTGTTTCTAAGTAAATTTATGTTTTGAATTCAGGAAGGAAACATTGAAAATTAGACAGTAATAATTCACATATCTTTTTGTAAAGAGTGGTATTAAGACTAAGGGGCAAGTGACATTCCATAGGTCTTTACAGAAACAAATTACTACATTATCCAAATATGGACCAAGAATAGAGCCAATTGCTACGCCTTCGGTGAACAAATATTTACCTCAAATGAAAATCCAGAAAACGACGTTGAAGTCTTCAGCAAAGTCCTGCGTTTCTTGCCTCTCTTAATAATAAAAGTTACAAGAATCTTCTTGTAAATTTGTTAAAAAACGGACCGACAAATAACCACGGTGTTATTTACATCCAGGTTATAGACATCCAGGTTTTCATACATTTATGTATTGGTTGAATGTATATAAATTAGTCAAGACAGGATCTTCACACTGTACTAAGGAGTGTGTGCAGTGTTGCAAGCATGTATGTTCGGCACACATTATAGGGTATTACACTTCCCTCCTCTCTTTCTCGTAATTCATTATTCCTTCTTCCTTCCCTATATCGCTTACTCACTCACTCACTCACTCACTCACTCACTCACTCACTCACTCACTCACTCACTCACTCACTCACTCACTCTCTCTCTCTCTCTCTCTCTCTCTCTCTCTCTCTCTCTCTCTCTCTCTCTCTCTCTCTCTCTCTCTCTCTCTCTCTCTCTCTCTCTCTCTCTCAGTTTCCACCTTCCATTCACTACAACTTGGCACAAATCCTTAAATATGCTAATTATATAATCAGATAATTTCCCGCTGGGGGAGGTGAAGACCGTGGGATTTAACTCGGGGCTCTTCACATATTTCGTGGCAGTAATCTCCCCTTGGCACTCTCTGACTTGGGTCAGTAATCCCTGGCAGTCTCTGACTTGGGTCATGACAATAACGAGCCTCGTCCTCTGCCACAGCTTCCCACAATGGACGTTTTAATGGGGTCATGATGGCTCCTGACGAGCATGTTGGCAAGTGGGTCTGCTCACCTAGATGTTCTCACCTACATGTACTCAGATGTACTGACCTATATCTACTCGCCTAGATGTACTCACCTTGATTTTCTCGACGAGATGTACATATGTAGTCGAGTACGTACATGTGCGTGTGTGTGTGTGTACTTACCTAGTTGTGCTTGCGGGGGGGAGGGGTGAGC
Organism: Procambarus clarkii; assembly: GCF_020424385.1. Classification (NCBI taxonomy): domain Eukaryota; kingdom Metazoa; phylum Arthropoda; class Malacostraca; order Decapoda; family Cambaridae; genus Procambarus; species Procambarus clarkii. The sequence continues at coordinate 45,193 of NW_025573729.1, forward strand.
TCTGGCTCTTTGGTCCCGCCTCTCAACTGTCAATCAACTGGTGTCTAGGTTGCACCAACCATTTGGGCTGGACGGTAGAGGGACGGTCTCGCTTCATGCAGGTCGGCGTTCAATCCCCGACCGTAAAAGTCGTTACGCACCATTACTTCCCTCCGTCCCATCCCAAAGCCTTATCCTGATCCCTTCCAAGTGCTATATAGTCGTAATGGCTTGGCGCTTTCCACTGATAATTCCATCCAGAGTCAATTGGGCTCCATCATATCTACACTTGAAACTGTGTATGGAGTCTGCCTCCACCACATCACTTCCTAATGCATTCCATTTCTACTGCTCTGACACTGAAACAAATCTTTCTAATGTCTCCATGACTAATTTGGGCACTGAATTTCCACCTGTGTCCTCCAATGCGTGTGCCCCTTGTGTTAAATAGTCTGTCTTTATCTACTCTATCAATTCCTCTGAGAATCTTGTATGTGGTGATCATGTCCCTCTTAACTCTTCTGTCTCCCAGTGACGTAAGAAAAATTCGCCGCAGTCTCTCCTCGTAGTTCATACCCCTCAGTTCGGATACTAGTCTGGTGGCAAACCATTGAACCTTTTCCTGTTTAGTCTTATTCTTGACCAGATATAGAATCCATGCTGGAGCTACATACTCCAAGATTGGTCTAACATATGTGGTATACAAAGTTTTGAATGATTCCTTACACAAGTTTCTAAAGGCCGTTCTTATGTTAGCCAACCTGGCATATGACGCTGATGTTATCCTCTTGATATGGGATTCAGGGGTACAGGTCTGGCGTGATATCAACTCTCAGGTCTTTTGTGTGTGTGTGTGTGTGTGTGTGTGTACTCACCTAGTTGTACTCACCTAGTTGTGTTTGCGGGGGTTGAGCTCTGGCTCTTTGGTCCCGCCTCTCAACCGTCAATCAACAGGTGTACAGATTCCTGAGCCTATCGGGCTCTATCATATCTACACTTGAAACTGTGTATGGAGTCAGCCTCCACCACATCACTTCCTAATGCATTCCATTTGTCAACCACTCTGACACTAAAAAAGTTCTTTCTAATATCTCTGTGGCTCATTTGGGCACTCAGTTTCCACCTGTGTCCCCTTGTGCGTGTTCCCCTTGTGTTAAATAGACTGTCTTTATCTACCCTATCAATTCCCTTCAGAATCTTGAATGTGGTGATCATGTCCCCCCTAACTCTTCTGTCTTCCAGCGAAGTGAGGTTTAATTCCCGGAGTCTCTCCTCGTAGCTCATACCTCTCAGCTCGGGTACTAGTCTGGTGGCAAACCTTTGAACCTTTTCCAGTTTAGTCTTATCCTTGACTAGATATGGACTCCATGCTGGGGCTGCATATCCAGGATTGGCCTGACGTATGTGGTATACAAAGTTCTGAATGATTCTTTACACAAGTTTCTGAATGCCGTTCGTATGTTGGCCAGCCTGGCATATGCCGCTGATTTTATCCGCTTGATATGTGCTGCAGGAGACAGGTCTGGCGTGATATCAACCCCAAGTCTTTTTCCTTCTCTCACTCCTGAAGAATTCCCTCTCCCAGATGATACCTTGTATCTGGCCTCCTGCTCCCTACACCTATCTTCATTACATTACATTTGGTTGGGTTAAACTCTAACAACCATTTGTTCGACCATTCCTTCAGCTTGTCTAGGTCTTCTTGAAGCCTCAAACAGTCCTCTTCTGTTTTAATCCTTCTCATAATTTTAGCATCTTCCGCAAACATTGAGAGAAATGAATCGATACCCTCCGGGAGATCATTTACATATATCAGAAATAAGATAGGACCGAGTACAGAGCCCTGTGGGACTCCACTGGTGACTTCACGCCAATCGGAGGTCTCACCCCTCACTGTAACTCTTTGCTTCCTATTGCTTAGATACTCCCTTATCCACTGGAGCACCTTACCAACTACACCTGCCTGTCTTTCCAGCTTATGTACCAGCCTCTTATGCGGTACTGTGTCAAAGGCTTTCCGACAATCCAAGAAAATGCAGTCCGCCCAGCCCTCTCTCTCTTGCTTAATCTTTGTCACCTGATCGTAGAATTCTATCAAGCCTATAGGGCAAGATTTACCCTCCCTGAACCCATGTTGGTGATTTGTCACGAAGTCCCTTCTCTCTAGATGTGTTACCAGGTTTTTTCTCATGATCTTCTCCATCACCTTGCATGGTATTCAAGTCAAGGACACTGGCCTGTAGTTCAGTGCCTCTTGCCTGTCGCCCTTTTTGTATATTGGGACCACATTCGCCGTCTTCCATATTTCTGGTAGGTCTCCCGTCTCCAGTGACTTACTATACACTATGGAGAGTGGCAAGCAAAGTGCCTCTGCACACTCTTTCAGTACCCATGGTGAGATCCAATCTGGACCAACAGCCTTTCTAACATCCAGATCCAGCAGTTGTCTCTTGACCTCCTCTCTCGTAATTTCGAACTCTTTCATGGCCGCCTGGTTTACCTCCCTTTCTCCTAGCACAGTGACCTCACCTTGTTCTATTGTGAAGACCTCCTGTGTGTGTGTGTGTGTGTGTGTGTGTGTGTGTGTGTGTGTGTGTGTATTCACCTAGTTGTCCTTGCGGGGAATGAGCTCTGCTCTTTCGGCCCATCTCTCAGCTGTCAATCAATCAACTGTTACTAACTAATAAAAAATTTTCTTCGCACACACACACACACACACGCACACACACACACACACACACTCACACACACACACACACACACACACTCACACATAGCCTGGTGGATAGCGCCCAGGACTCGTAATTCTGTGGCGCGGGTTCGATTCCCGCACGAGGCAGAAACAAATGGGCAAAGTTTCTTTCACCCTGAATGCCGCTGTTATCTAGCAGTACATAGGTACCTGGGAGTTAATCAGCTATCACGGGCTGCTTCCTGGTGTGTGTGTGTGTGGTGTGAAAAAAAAGTAGTTAGTAAACAGTTGATTGACAGTTGAGAGGCGGGCCGAAAGAGCAAAGCTCAACCCCCGCAAACACAACTAGGTGAATACACACACACTCACACACACAGGGACGCAGGGCGAGAGGGGAAACCCAGGAAATCACAGCTCCCAATACTACATCCCCAGAGGTGAAGGGTTAACCCACAACCAGCTACCCAGTAATACCAAAGAAGAAGGCAACCCCACCACCCTCCTCTGCATAGATAAACCCCTAACCCCAAACACTCCCTGCCCCACTCAAATGCTCAGCCATATCTCCCTCAACCCACACCCCATTCCAGCCCCTCCACCCCCCTTCCTCATCTTCCTTCCTGTCCTCTCTCCCCCTTTATCCTAAACCCTCCCTGTCCCCCCTCCCTTCCACTCCCCTCCCCTTCACTTGACACCCCACCCCTCACCCTAGTATCCTCTGAGACCCTGTTAGTCACCTCACAAATCCTCACACCCATGTAACAGCTTCCCCTACCAGCAGAACACTCACACAGGAGGCGATTTGAGAAGAGGCAGATGAAACTGAGCCTCGAGGCAATGTACAGTAACATAGATGGAATTACAAATAAAGCAAATTAACTTGGAGAATGGGTACTAGATGAAAACCCAGACATAATAGCACTCACAGGAAACAAAGGTAACGAAAACCATAACAAATGCAGTGTTCCCACAAGACTACTATGTTATGAGGAACTAGAAAGAAGGAAGAGGTTGTGGTGGTGTAGCTCTGCAGGTAAGAAAAGGCTGGGATTTTGAGGATATGGTTATTCAGGGCTGTGAAGGTTACAGTGACTACATAATAGGTACCATAACAACTGGAGGACAACAATTTTTAATTGAAGTCATATATAATTCACCACCAAATGATAGAAGACCCAGACAGTAATATGATAGAAACAACATGGCCACCATTAACCTAACAGAGAGAGCAGCTTCTGTGGCTACCAGGAATGGATCTGGACTACTAATCATGGGAGACTTCAACCATGGGAAGATAGATTGGGAGAACAGAGACC